>NW_020716944.1:363661-403116 GCF_900518725.1 Notechis scutatus | reverse complement strand
GGGGGGGGGGGGATTCCGGCCGAGCGACCGTCCGGAGAGCCGCGAGGGCTGCGCGCCTTTGTATGGATGGGGCGCAGCGTCGGGGCCGCTCCCGGGTGGCCGCGCGTGGAGCCTGGCTGGCCGGTCCGCCTGAAGCCCCGCGGGCAGCCCTGGGGGGGGGGGCGCCGGACCCGCCCCCCTCCCTGGCCCCCCTTGAGGGAAAGGGGGGGGGGAGCAGCCTCAGAAGGGGGGGCGCCGTGGAAGGCCCTGGGGTCCCGGGGCCCTTCTATGGGCTCGACCATCCTGGACCCGTCTCCCTGATCCCGAGGTGGGGCAGCTGGCATCCTTCCGAGGGCCCCTGTGGGGCTGGGATGGGGGACAAGATGGAGTTCCCGGAGGAGGAGACGCAGCTGCTTTCAAGGGGGCCTTCGGAGCCTGCAGCATCCCGTCTTGCTGGGGCTGCTTTGTGCACGAGGGAGTGACGGGGAGCGCTGGCAGGCCGAAAAAGAGCCTCTCGGGGGGGGGGGGGCGCCCAAACCCCCTCCGCCTTTGGACCCCCCCCCCCCCTCTTCCAATAAACCTTTCCTTGGAGTAGCTATGACAGCAGGCCCCGGATCCTCCGGGTCCCCTTTTGCAACCCTTGGAATCCCCAGGAAATGCTCAGAACCGCAGTCCGGGTTTGCCCGGTGCTGGACAGACACAAACCTAACCCCTCCCCCCCCCACTTTCCCTTTGTGAATTCTGCTTTAATGCTTTAACAGGTGTGGAAACTCCCCCACCCCACCCCAAAGCCCATGTGGTGGTTCCAGCCTTTGTTTATTGAGGGATGTGTCTCCAACCTGGGGCCGATGGCTTTAAGGGCCCCTAAAAGTTCCAGAAACCTCTCCCGGGCATCTTTTTGTTCTCTCAGGAGTTTCTCTCCTCCAGTTGGTCATGTAAGAGAGCTCCTGACAAAGAGCCGGCAGCTTTATCCCCAGGACTTGATACTTATTGGCCCGATTTTGGCCATCAACTTAACATTTTAAATGAATGAATTTTTTTTGTTCTATGTATCAAAATTGGATTTCTCACGCCACTTTTGATAAACATTAAATCTGTGCTCATTTTTTAAAAAAACACCCCAATTTGGAATTAATCTGTGCCAGTCAGTAAGACGGGACGACTTATTTATGTTTATTTATTGAATTCATCTGCTGCCCTTCTCCCCAGTAAGGAGGGTTTTTGTGGAGGGTTTGTTTGTTTGGCAAATCAAGATGCTGTTGCTTCAAGAGTTAACTTTGGCTCCTGGATCCCTCAAGTAGCAGCATTTTTTTTAGGTTTTTGGAAATTCCTGAAAAAATATACGTTACTTTAATTAGTGGTTTGGTCTCGCACACAAGACACAAGGTTCAATTCACATCTTATGAATCATTTGCAGTCCTTTTCTCCATGAACTCATCCAAATTATGAATTAAAAAATGGTGCAGGACAGCATAAGGCCCTACATAGAATTGTGTGGTGCCGTGTTTGATGGTACTTCAGTTTCACAGGGATGGCCGATTGCGTGGATTGTGAATTGACGATATATAGTCCTGTAAATTATCCTGTCATCTCACCCACAATCTGCTAAGGAATCGAGAAATAAGATACGGTTGGCCTCAAAAGATTTGTTTCTGACTAACCCTTCCTGATTACTAACACTGACTGCATGATTTTCAAGCTTTAATTTCTTTTATGAACTGCAGATCATCAAGTTTCTTTAGCCACCTTGGCGACTTCAAGGTGGGTGGACTTCAACTCCCAGAATTCCCCAGCATAGCACAGCTGGCTGGGGAATTCTGGGAGTTGAAGTCCACCCATCTTAAAGTCTCCAAGGTTTACAGTTTATCTGGTCCTAGAGATTTAGAAAGTAAATGGGTATTTCCTGACTGTTTTCCTAAGCAAGATTGCGTCTTTTCTCTTGATTCTTCCTCCGTTCATGCAACCAACATCCCTGCTGCTGCTCCCATTCCCCCATCTTAGGTGTCCCTAAAGCGTAAGTCTGTCTGACTTGTTGCATATGTCCCTTTGCTCCCTAAAAGAGAAAGTTTCCAGTGAGATAAATTGGGAATTTCCTGAGAGGAATTTGTCTGGCAGAACCAACCGGTGTCCCGAGGATGTCAAGATAATTCATCTCTTCCACCAGGACTTCTTGCAAAAACAGATACTTGCTGGTTGGAAACCATGGGCAATACACCCCAGCAGCTCTATAGGTAGTCCTCGACTCAACGGCCATTCGTTTAGTGACCGTTCGGAGTTACAGTGGCACTAAAAATGTGACTTGTGGCGGTTTTTCACCCTCAATGATTGTTGCGGTCATCCCTGTGGTCGAGATTCAGGCGCTCGGCAATGCCTCATATTTATGACGGTTGCAGCATCCCCTTTTGTGACCGCCTGACAAACACAGTCAATGGGGAAGCCAGGTTCACTTAACGACCGTGTCACTAACTTAACTGCAATGATTCACTTAACTGTGAGAAGACAGCTCATAAAATGGGAAACTCAACTACCTCGCTTAGCAACAGAAATTTTGGGTTCCGTTGTGGTCATAAATCAAGGAATACCTGTGTTCCTTTGTATGTATTCCATCCGCTTATTTCAATCCTGTGGAGTTAATCTGGTTTTATTCCCTTGCAGAAGGTAATGGATTTTTAAAAATACAGGTAGATCCCACGACCCTAATGGAGCCTGCCAATTAGGGTTGTATGTCGTAACGGTCGTAAAATGGATTGTCAACAGGACTAAACCTGATTTTTAAACCTTTTTTTTTTTTTTTGCGCTGGCTGTTGAACATCACATTAAGCAAATTCATTTTCTGCTGTGCCAAAAATTAGAAGTGTTGGCTTTCTCTAAAAATGTGGTCGTGTGACTTAAAATGGCGGTAAATGCGGCCATGTTGCTGAGCGGCTGAAATGTGGTCACGTGACTTCAGGAGGGGCAACACTCAGACTTGGATCTGGGTGGTAAGTTACCCTTTTTGCAGGTAATTCATAAATTTGGACAGTTTGCTAAGATGAGGACTGCAATTTCTCCCTTTTTTTTTTCTGTCAGTTCTTTTGGGGTAGGTGTTTTTTTTTAAATTTCTCCTTCCGTTGCTTGCATCTCATCATGGGATTCATCCCATCAGACTGCATTTATTAAACGAGGCTTGCTTTCTGGTGCTAGAAATGCCAAGTCTGCCTTGCTTGTTCCAACATTTTTATTTATTCCCCAGAGTTTGCACAGAGAAAGGAAATCGATGTTCTCGCGCCCCTTCCTCAATAGGGTTTTTGTCCCTGAATTAAAAAAGCATCCGTAGAGGCTGAGTTTAAAAGCCTTTCTGATCTGGGGAGGGAGTGGCATTATTTTATTTCATTTCATTTTTGCTAGTCCTTTTGCCCCTGCATCTGGAGACCTTGGATCAAGCGACAAGGTCTTCCAATTTTTTACAGTCTGTGTAGTCTAAAATGTCCCAATAAAGGAAGATATTTGTAGCTGAAGGGTTGAAGTGCACAGCCCTCGCTGCTCTCTGAGCTTGGTGGTTTCCTTGCGGACGTTTCATGACCCAACTAGGTAACATCATCAGTGTTAGAAGAGAGAAGGAGGAAGAGGGGAAGGAGGAGGAAGAGAAGGAGGACTGTGGGGTCCTCGCTTCTCTCTGAGCTTGGTGGTTTCCTTGCAGACGTTTCATGACCCAACTAGGTAACATCATCAGTGCTAAAAGGGAGTCCTGTCTAGAGCTGATGATGTTATCTAACTTGGGTAATGAGATGTTTGCAAGAAAACAACCAAGGAAATTCACTTAACTGCAATTTAACAAGTGGGGTGATTCACTTAACAAAGGTGGCAAGAAAAGTCTTAAAACAGGGCAAAACTCATTTAACAAATTTCTCACTTAGCAACATAAATTTAGGCCTCAGTTGTGGTTGTAAGTTAAGCTGCTTAATTGTCTTCCATGAAGAGGTTGGCTGATGGAGACTATCGTGCTCCAGGCTTTTCCCCTCTAAAACTCCAAAACCCATGGTGCTTCACATTTTTATGTTTTTTTTAAAAAAACACCATTTTATGCCTATGGGAATTCGGGGGGGGGGGGGGGGGGGGAGGAATTATTGGCAGGGGCTCAGTAAGTACTGGAAATCATTTTGTCACATCCTTAATATTTGCTCCTGGCAAACAGCGTGTTTCACATACCGATGAATGTAGTTGGCAGAGATTTGTTTCGGTTGCTCAGAGTTGTGAGTCACCCACTACCACAAACCTTCAGTTGACTTGATGCAATGGCAACTTTTCTGCTGTCAGGAATCCGTCATCCTGTCTCCTGTTCATGATCATATTTGATATTTATCTCTTTTCTTTATGGATAGGCCAAAGCTTGATTGCCTGTGTTGCACAGTATTGGTTACTTAGGCTTTGCAATGGTGTGCATGTTTCTGCCTTGTTGCACACATGCTCGCATCATAATAAAATTAGGCTGGGCTGGAAAGCTTTTAAAAATCTTCATTTGAGGCAATGCATTGTAAGAGGAAGATCTAACGTCTTTTTTCCATATATTCCCTCTTATTCAAATGTTGGATAACCATTTGTCTGAAGTGGTGGAGGGTTTCCTGCCTAAGCAGGGGGTTGGACTAGAAGACCTCCAAGATCCCTTCCAACTCTTATTATTCTATATTTTCTATTTTCAAATAATCAGACTTTTGGTTTTTTTGCCACAATAGACCTGAGTTCTTAACCGTGACAACTTTCAGACTTGCGGACTTCAACTCCCAGAATTCCCCCTGCATCTAAACTTCTTAAAATAACACAGACAACTAAAATGGTTAAAAGGCAAAATAAGATTAAGAAAGGTGCACTTCCATTTGCAATTTCATTTTTCTGTCCTTTCGTGTCCGCTTCAGTCTGGGGGCCAAAGCGTGTGATGAATGGCAAAGCCCCAGAGGGCGCGACAGGAAGTAACGGACGGAGGCTCCCTTAAAGAGGGATCCGACCTGGAGCTAAGGAGAAGCTTGCAGACCGTGAGAACCATCACTGGAGGGTTTCAGAAGGAGGCGGTTTGATTGGGATGGTAGAAGGTCGTCTGCCTTGAGCAGGGGTTGGACTAGAAGACCTCTACGGTCCCTTCCAGCCCTATGATACATATGCTTTGTTACTCCAAGGTATGAAATTTCTGAGAAAGGGAAGAAAAAATAGGCAGTAATTTTTACCTTCCTTTTCTTTTTTAAGATAGAAAGCTATTTTTGTTGAATAGAATTCATTACCTCCAGTCCTTAACTTAGTACCACAGAGGGAAGACCACAGCTGTCTAGAATGAGCTCGAATTCCCACGGCCAGGTGAATGCTGAGATATCCATATTATGGAATGTATCTGCACTGCTACAAGAGTTCAAGAGGACATAATCAAACAGTCGTATAATAAACTACCGAGGCCTAATACAGATCCATAAAATACAGTAGATGCCCAGTACACTGGGTGGCATCAGTGTGCCCAGGCAACACAACGTTGTCGTCTTTGTGGACTGGGCCTGGATCACTCCGTTTTTAATCCTGTCAAAAGGAGGGCGCTTCTGGGTCAAGCTGAGTGAACATTTGAGACCCGGTGAGGGGCTAGAGAGCCGAGGAACTGCAGAGGTCGCCACGAAGAGCTGGAGGAGCCCAATTCGAGTCCTGTCTGCAAAGCCCAATAAGGGAGAAAATTCTAGAGTGGATCCTAAAGGCATGGAGTTAATTCAGGAGTTGCCAGGCAATGACCTTACCAAGAACAGATCTTTTCAGACCAACCTTACCTCATTTCTCGATCCAGTTGTTTCCTTAGTAGATTATGGAAATGCTGTAGATGCCTTGACAAAGCAACCCGTTACAGGACACACTGATTAACAGGCTAGTTAAGTGGGGGCAGAATGGTGAGATTGGGGGGGGGGGGGAATACCAAAGTTCTTATCAAGGACGCCTGGTAAAATTGGAGAAAAAGTATTGAGTGGAATGCCCGACCGTTACGTCTTGGGCATCTTTGGTGATAAATAAATGTACAGGCACATCTTGAATCCTGCATTCTTCGGTATTTTTTGTTAACAGCTGGTATAAAAGAGCAGAAGGAAGAAATCTTGACAGCATAGCCAGTAACGCAGAAGACAAATACAATTTTTACAAAATCATAGTGGGCTGATAATCTCGGAATGAAGTTGAAGAGAGATTAATTGCAGTAAGGAAACAAGAAGCATCAAATGCACAGGAATGGTGTCGCCGTACAAGGAGTTTTCACTTAGCGCCCCAATCGGGATTGGAATTTTTGTCACTAAACAAAGCGTCATTAGGTGAAACCTCACCTGGACCCCACTGCTCAGTGATGCCAGTTGTGGTGGTTAGGATCTCATTCTTCCAACCATCTATCTGGCCCCACCTTTGCTTTCTTCCTCCACGCCCGGTCTATTTTGGCCATGTTAGGGTTCAAGAGTAGAAATAATGGGGAATAAGTATATTTTCCACTGATCAATGTTTCCCTTGAGTATTTCGTCTATCCCTAAGCATCGCCTTGAAGGATTTAGCAGAACAAATAAGCTCTGAGGAGGACGAGAAATTAAGTCATACGGAGAGACATTGAAGGGGTTGGGCCTGTTCACTTGGGATATTACAACACTCTTCCTATACCAGAAAAGATATTGCAAGAAGTTGGTCAGAACTCTTATTGTAGGGCCTCAGAGCTTGCTTTGAAGTTACGGGGAAGCAGGTTTCAGTGAAATATTACGGAACGCTCGGCTTCAGTTATGGAACCCACTTTGCAAGAGAGATGTTGGGCTTCATTTTCTTTGGGTATATGCAGACCCTGGATAGCCATTTGGGTGGGACCCTTGAATTTGGATTCTGTACTAAGCAGTGAGTTGGGTTCAGTGGCTGTTCTCACCCTGATTGCATGGAAACGTGAGTTAGAATGGAATAGAAATAGAATAGAATTCTTTGTGATTGGACACGGAATTTGTCTTTGGTGCAAATATATAGTTTTAGCTAGATGACCTGTGGCTCTTTGGCTTACCGTTTCAGAAATAACTTCCTTCCAGTTTCCTCAACGGTTACAAACATTAACAGGGCTTCTAATGTCCAGCTTTGGAGTAGATCCATAGAGTTGTCTGCCTTGAAAGAAGCTCATGTTGACCCTGTAAAGCCCAGTCAAACATCAGCGCAGGAAATGTTTTTAATGATATTGTGTATGATGATCATGAGCTGTTTTATTATCGTGTTTATGTTATAACGTTTAATAAAACCAGCCAGATTTCAACTTCACAGGAGTTTATGGGTCCTAGATATTGGACCCATTCTGAAAGTCAACCTCTTTGAGGCCCCTCAGGTCAAAGCATTTTACCCCGTGATGCCCAGATCTGCCTCTAGAAGCTCTGGGGAAGTGTTAGTAGCCTATGGATAAGTTATCATCAACAACAGTAGGAGTTGTAATTGGATCCAGGTAACCTAGAACCTCTAATTTAAAAAACAGCAAACCCCCCATAATTGCATGTTGCATTGTTCTTTGAAACGGTTTAGATTAGCGTTTCATGGCTTAATTCTCCAGTCAACATGGCCGTAGCTTAGAAGTCTGGGGTATATCCACCTATTCAGTAGCTGCAACAATTAGAAAACACAGCTTTATATTTTACATTTCAGCTTCCTGTCCTTAAAAGGCAACCCTGGAGCACTAATTCCTGGATTTCAAATGAAAAAAATCACTCTGCAGATGAACTTCAATTGTTTGGGTCTAGCTTGCAATCAAAGGAGACGCGGCTCTTTATATATTAAAAGAGATCTGAAGAGGTGGTCCATCTGTGAGCGGAATGAATGGGATAATTGTTAGCGATGTGGCATTCTTTGAAACAGACTCAACCTTCAGTCAAGCTACCAGGTTCGACAGGAGCCTTTTCACAAATTAAAAAAACAAAATTAAGTTCAGCTTCCACGGTTTTCAGTCCTGAACTTACAACAATGTACCGTTACAACTAAATCGAAAAATGAGCAATTTCATTTGTGAAGTTGGGCTTACCCCATTATTACAGCAAATCTCTGCCCATTTTTATTAGGCTAATTTGGAAACAACTAAATTAAACTCTAAAGCTAAAGTCTATGCTTTGGTTTCTTGGTTCCCATCTTCTCTGTTAAGTTTGTAGGGGCTTTTGCTGCAACAGCCTAAGTTTTAGGTAGATGTTTCTGTTTACCTTGCAGACCCGGTCTGTATACACACAATTTATTTCTTGAAAAGTAGGATTGTGAAAACGATTGCAGGGTGAGATTCTTGGGGTCCTTCTGAGGTCTTCATGAATGGCTTGCTCTTGGAGGGTCTGCCATTTTGTAGGGTTTCCCCCCCGCCTCGCTGTGCATTTTTGTATGCTTCTAGGACTTAGGATGTTTTCTGTGAGTTTCTTGTTTCAGTCGTAAGATAATTACACCAGAGGTTTTCGACCATCAGATTTGGATAGCGTATTCCAAATTTGCTATCCATATATATTCCATACATATTCCAAATATTTGGAATATTTAGTATTCCAAAAGAGCTGTGGAATCCCCATAAAGAGGTTCTGGGCCTACCAGTTGCCCTCTTCTGATTTATGACAAGGATTGATCTGGTTACCTGATGAGGACCGGTGATCGTTGGGGGTGCACAGTGAGCTGCTGGATGGAATTTCAGAACTTGGATCCTGAAAGCAGAGATCATGGCTCATTGCATCCCCATGTGAACATCGGTATTATTTAAAAAAAAACATTGGAAGCTTGGAACTTTATAAAAATAAAACCTTTCCATGGGAAGTAAACAAATGCAAAGCTGTATTTTTAAACGGGAAGGGTGAACTTGATCTATTGCATAGCTGAAAGATAAATGTTTAAATCGTTTCCTAACTTCTACTTTGTTAGATCAACCTTAATTACTATAAATATACCACAGAATGGGAGCCTGTGTGTCAAGACAGGTCAAGGTGTCTTTGTCAAGATTTTCAGGCAGTTGCCTTTCTTCTTTTCCAGCATGTAGCTGTTGCAGCTCAGCAGAACAATATAATTCCATGTTATGTCCTGTTAGTAAATCTAGGTACAAAATGATGCATGTACATAGACATCACACACCGAGAGAATATCACAGTTGCATGCTAGGGTTATTATTATTTTTATTTGACTTTGTACACATATTTCCAATTCAAGGGTTCTTCTGCTGCCGTGATCATGTTTCCGATGTTGGTAATTCATCTGGGGAGACCGTTTGGGGGGGATTTGCACGTTCAGAAATGTGTGCTTATTTGTGTTATTTAAGCTTGTGGGCATGTCTGAACATTGTTGGGATATTTGCAAGCTTTCCTTCTGTTTGGGCGACCTGCCATACATGCTTAGCTGATGGTGTTGTATGAATTTAAACACATTCGTACCCAAATCTCTCGTGGTTGGTGTCTCTCCCTTTGCTCTCCGTAGGCAGCCCTGCTCGTCTGGTGCCCTACTTTCTGCTCCAACCCACGGCGTCCCTCTGCCTCCATCCAGCAAGCCCCAGAGGGAGGCGGGAGGAAGAGCCCTTGGCCGACGCTCCTTCGCACGGCCACCCCCTGATTACCCTCTCTTGTTATAAATATTCTCGGGCGTTCTGCTTTTGATGCTGGGAGGTCACCTTGTAGAGATAAACAGACTAAGGGAAGGATTCAACGGGAGCCTTTTCACAAATTAAAAAAAGAATTTAAGTTCAGCTTCCATGCTTTTCAGTCCCGAGCTGACATTTATTGCATTTATCAATGACAGATACCCTGTTTCTCCAACAATATGACCTCCCCCAATAGGAAGTCCCAGCATGTTTTATAGGCATGAAATGAAATTAAGCCCCTCCCCCCAAATTAAGGCCTATATTAAAACATGCGAAATGGTGGGGGGGCTTGCCGTTAGGAAGTACTTTTGTTGCACACCTGGATATGGTGCTGCCTGCGTTGACCCCGATACGGTGCCCCACCAACGCCGAGGTCAACATCCAAGCCGTCGCTGCCCGCCCGCCCAAAGATGCAAGGGGGGGGAATTAAGTCACCTCCGAAAAGACAGCCTAGCCATTTTTTCGGGGCTCAAAAAAAAATAAGACCCGGCCTTATTATATGAGAAACACGGTAGTAGCAATAGCACTTAGACTTATATACCGCTTTGCAGTGCTTCACAGCCCTCTCTTAGCGGTTTACAGAGCCCCAGTGTCTTGCCTCCAACAGTCTGGGCCCTCATTTGACCCAGTTCGGAAGGCTGAGTCAAACTTGGAGCCGGTCGGGATTGAACTCCTGGCAGTGGGCAGAGTTTGCCTGCAATGCTGGATTCTGCACCACCTCCACATTCGACCTAATGCAGATCTGCCCCTTATGCTTGTGTATCAAGCTGTAAGTCCATCATGTGACTCACTTGATGTGTCGCCAACCAGTCATAACTCGAGGCCTATCCGCACAACATTCCAAATGGAAGCCGTCGCTCAGTCGTTCTGCACTTGCATCTTTTCCATTTGCCTTTGTCATTTTATCCCGAAGAACCTCTTGTAAATCACTTCCTTAGGATGAAGATTTCTCAGAGGTTGTTGTTTTTTCCCTTGCGAAGCGGGTGGAAGACCCGGGAGGCATCTCTTTTAACCAGGCGGCCCGGTCTCCACATCCTAGCAGTTGCTGAGTCCGATGCTAGTTTGCAACTGGCACTTTTGTAGCTTTTGCACGAGAGAAAACGCATGAGTCATTTCTATCCCACATCCTTTAATTTCCTGTCAAGATCTGCCTCTTGTTTATTTGTAGCCTTTTTTGTGCCTTGGATGGATTGAGATGGAGCCTTGTTATTAGTAATCGTCCTTTAGCTCCTGTATTTTTATAGGCCTTAGATTCTTTCCTGTATTTCTTAATGGGCTTTGTTTTAACACCTCCTGCGAAGTTGTCCAGCCACAATAATGCCTGGTTGGCATGAGTCGGTATTCTTCCCCCTCTGCCCAGGCAGAATAGGAATAAAATAAAATTCCAAGAAAACAGCTCAAAATAATACCTTCCTCCTCTGCTCGTTCTTTTATTTGTGAGGCTGCAGAAGAGCAAAACATTAGTACTTACTTTCTTTCAAAGTGCCTCCTGGTCTCCTTCTGAGAATTAGCTAGGAGAATTCAGTGTGGTTTTTAAAAGTAGGGAATGTGAATATTTTATCTTAGGAGCTACAAGCACCGAATCTGTCTCAAATGTTGGGTTTGGTTTATATTGTTTTGGTAGCCTATTTTGGTGATATTGGGCTCCCCAAACACGCTCAGTAGCCATCCTCCAGAACTAATAAGACGGTTTTGTGCTTTATTCCTTTATTTATGCAGAAATATCAATAAACTGGAAACCTCTGCGATGGATTTCAAAAGTAACTCGCTGTTGCTTCCCAAGAAAGGTGCCAATCACATCAAAATGAAACCCGTCCCCGAGATCCTGGGGAGCCCCCCCGGAAAGCCCCCCGGCTGCGAAGTGAACCGGGAGTGTTCTGTTTACCTGGGCAAGAGCCACCTTTCCGCCACACTACAGGACGACGTCAAGGCAAAATACAACGGCCGCGATGCCCTGCCCTTCATCCCCGTGGAGAAGCTCCAGGATCTCACCTGCCGCGTCTTCAACGGGGAGTCGGGGACACCGGACGCCAAGCTGCGCTTCGAGTCTCAGGACCTCCGGGAAGCCGCCACGCCCCCCAACACTACGCCGGCCAAGAACGGCTCGCCGGAAATTAAACTGAAAATCACTAAAACATACATGAACGGGAAGCCCCTCTTTGAGTCCTCCATTTGTGGCGACAGCGTGCTGGGGGTCACCCAGGCGGAGCCAAATCTGGGAAGCAAGGAGAAGAGAAGTAGGAAAAGGAGCATCAAATACGACTCCCTGCTGGAGCGAGGCGGTTTCGTGGAGGCAGCGTTGCTGTCCAGTTCGTCCGGTTCCTCTGACGAAAAGGTACCCTTGTTTTCCCCCTCTGACCATTGTTGGGGGGGACCAGAATTTGTGGCTTGTTTGAAATCCAGGTCTTAAGACCTTCGGTCCAAGGAATCTTTGATAGATTTTGAATTTGATAGACTTTGAATAGGTCCAGGGTTTCTGAGAATGTAAAGACATCCTTGAGTTCAGCTTGGGTGGCTACAGAGTGCTGGTGAGCTTAGGTGGCAGGCAGGGCACTAGAAAGCGTGAAAGGACACGGTGGAGCCGAACAAATGGAAGGAAGAGCTGGAGTAGCCAGCCAGGGAGGACTCGATTTCAATCAGCTCAATTTAAATCATGATTTAAATCACTGTAAAAAGGCTTGATTTAAATCAGCTTGATTTGAATCATAATTTTTAAAGAGCAATCGTCATCTCTGCTGCGAAATTGCGTGAATGCATCGATGCAGGGCTTGTTATCTCAGCTTGCAGAGCTTGGATTCATTGAATGAGTTGACCAAAAATGCAAATATTGCAGAATATGCACAGCCTCACGCTACGTTTCATGCTGAATAAACTAAATTATTAACGTATCTTAAATAGAAAACTATCCTTAGATAGATTTTTATTCCAAAAGCATTTTATTAAAATAAATTTGATAAAAATAAAAAAAAATCCAATTTAAATTTTTAAAAATCCATTTTTTTTTTAAACAAAATCATCAATTTCTATCCACCCTGGGAGCAGCTCATCTGGATGTCCTGGAGAGGCTGCCTTCCATGTCCCAGTTTGAGCCACAAGTGATGCCAGGCCCCGCCACCCTTGCCTGGTGTGGTCAGAGATAACGAAAGCTGTGCTTGGCTAAGTCTGGTTTACATAGACAAGGAATCAGTCAATAGCTCTGATTGAATGCATGGCTTATACAGTATTAAATACATGAGGATGCGTAATATTAAACATGCAGAATTCTATATATATAGAAGCAAACTACCCTTCACGCATCATCACAAAATCTCCAGAACCGTAAAGCCTACAAACTTCAAATTCGGCACGTATCTTCCTCTTGGCTTCTAGGGGCTCACTGAGAATTTTTTGAAATGACCACCGGAGCATTAGTATTTCCTAATAACATATAATAACATATAATATATAACATGCTCTGATGCTAAGGAGTTCTACTCCCCCTCCCCACCTGAAAAAAAGAAATCTCTTCCAAAGGCAAAAAGCAAGCAGAGGAAAGGAGTTTCACTTTCACTTTCAGAGCAGCAAGCAGCTTTAGTGCAGAACAGTTGAGCTAAGCCACGCCCAGGCTCCTTGCCGTCTCCTTGCTCAACCAGCAAATACTCTTTCAGTTTCCAAACAGCCCTCAACTGTCTCACACACTGACAGGACGCTAGTCAGGTGAATACCGATGGATGCTGGGAGGCAGAGGCAGACTTTTCTTTCTTTTCCTCCCCAAAAACTAAGCCCGACCACCTCGTTTCGTAGCGAAGGACGGGTATCGAGCTAGTATGATCGTAAACCTGAGTCCGTGCATTGCTTTTGTCTTATGAAGGGGTGGATTCGCCCCCCCCCCCGCCCCCCCAATTACCATCACTGGGTGTGTTAAAAGCCGAAATTCACGGAATGGCTTGTCCCTGCAGAATGATGTTCTCCTGAATCAGTTGAGTGGAAGTTGCCTTCAGAAGTTGTGGATGCTCCATCACCGGAGATTTTAAAGAAGAGACTGGACAGCCGCTTGTCTCAAATTGTATAAGGTCTCCTGCTTCGGCAGGGGGTTGGACTAGAGGACCTCCGAGGACCCTTCCAGCTCTATTCCGATTGTAG
This sequence comes from Notechis scutatus, assembly GCF_900518725.1. The sequence goes on along the minus strand of NW_020716944.1, from coordinate 389,426 downwards.
CTACCTTTGTCTTCTCTATCTCTGTTCAGGACAGGAACCAGTTAGAATTCCCAGCATTTCCCTCCATGGATTGGGGTGGGGGTGGGGGTGTTCGATGTATTTTCAAGTTTAGAGTAGCTCCAATGTAGGACGGAGCAGACGGTTCCTCGGCTGCCCCCTGAGGTTGAGACTGTCCTCTTGAGATTTTGATCCAAGTAGGGCTTTTGATCCCGGAGGTGCTTTTTAGGAAATGCAACTGGGCTTTTTTGGGTCTCGACTGAGCCAAGAAAGTCCAGCTTCCTTTTGGAACAACCGTGGCTGAGAATCTCCGTAGACAAAAATAGGGCTTTGGTTTTGTGTGAAAGTGGGTTCTGAGCTCCTTGTGCCTTTCTCCAGAAATTCTCTGCCAGGGCCCCTCTCAAATGTTCCTTGTTTGGCCTTCAGGTGCTTTAGAAAACAACTTGACACCCCCCCCCCTCCTCCTCTCTGGGGCAGCCCCTCGAATACTGGAAGGCTGCTCTCCTGTCTCCCCTGGTCCTTCTCTTCCCTTGACTAGCCAGGCCCGGTTCCTGCAACTGTTCATCATATGTTTTAGTCTCCAGTCCCCTAATCATCCTGGTTGCTCTTCTCTGCACTCTTTCTAGAGTCTCAACCTCTTGTTTATAGTGTGGTGACCAAAACTGGATGTAGTACTCTAGGTGTGGTCTTACTAAGGCTTTACAGAGTAGTATTAGTACCTCCCTTGATCTCGATTGTATCCCTCTGTTGATGCAACTTAGGATTGCATGGGCTTTTTTGGCGGCGGCTACACAATAGCTTGACCCCCTCCATTCTGTGGCAGCCCCTCAAATATTGGAAGACTATTATCCTGTCTCCCTGGTCCTTCTCTTCCCTAGACTAGCCATGGGCACCATTGAGTGCAGCCCAACTTCGATGATAAGTGACACGAGGGACCTCCAAGAGGCGCTCTAGGAAGTGAGGCCTTTGATTTGGGCTTGTTGGGATGGGTTTGCCTTCAGGGCGTCCTTGTATTCAGGGGCTGGAAATGGTCCTGAACGCAACGCACAGGGAACAGGTCGCAGGTAAACCCACTGCTGCTTGTAAAATCCTTGTGAGAGGAAAGTCAGATTTAGTCAGCGGGTCTTGTAGTTTCCCACGTTGAAACGTAGCAATGTGTACGTGGTTTCCGGGTAGCTTTTGCTGTGGTGCTGACCGTTCAGTTTCTTTGATGGAAACAACTCTGAAGCAGCTTGGCAGATTTCACAAAAAATGCACACCACACCCCTCCGTTTGGAAGACGCCTCTTGAGAAGGCCCCTGCTTGTTCAGGATCGTTACGGCTTGTCCATGCATTGCTTCCCAGTCAGGCCCAGTTTCACAGGGCAGTGGAGCCCAGTCCTGGACCCCGTTATGGGTCCCTCCGAGCTTCCCCGCCCCCCAATTCCCCTGACTCTCTGGGGCCACTCTCCTGGCAGCTACTGGGCCCTCCTGAACACGGTCCGTCTCCAGGAGGGCTTCAGGTGCGCCTCGCCAGGCCCGGGCTTCCCGCTTCCTGAGGAGGAATTGGCTCATTTCAAGCCTTGGAAGTCCCTGGCATCTGAAGCAACAACGCAGCACGTTCCGTATTGCTGACCCCAGGCCCATAGTTCCCCGCAGAAGCCGAACAAAGAAGCTCTCTTCTTCAGATGCCCAGGTAGGCGTTGACTTACAGAACCACAATTGAACCCAAAACTTCCGTTGCTGAGCAAGATCGTTGTTAAGTGAGTTTTGCCTCATTTTTATGACCGTTCTTGCCGCAAGGATTAAGTGAATAACCGCAGTTGCTAGGTTAATAACATGGCCGTTAAGTGAACCTGACTTCCCATCGGTTGTCATGTGACCGTGGGCATGGGGGAAACAGCCATGGGTTGCTTTTTTCAGTGCCATGGCACCTTCAAATGGCCACTAAGTGAATGCTCGGAAGCCGAGGTCTACCTGTATGCTACCTTTTCATTCCTAAAGAGCAATCCTTTTCCCTTTTCAGAGGATTTCACAAAGCACCAGAAGCGAAACCTTGGCTGCCTTTCTAACCTGTTTCTCCTAACAGCCCAAAGTGCCTCCAAACTACTAGAATGTTGTATACCAGGGGTCTTCAAATGTGGCAGCTTTAAGATGTGTGGACTTCAACTCCCAGAATTCCTCCTCCTCCAGTCATGTTAGCTCAGGAATTCTGGGAGTTGAAGTCCACACGTCTTAAACTTGCCAAGTTTGGAGACCCTTGTTGTATACATTCAGGTTGGAAATAGCACTATAGCAATAGCCCTTAGACTTAAATTCCACTTCACCGTGTTTCACAGCCCTCTCTAAGCAGTTTACAGAGTCCGCCTCTGGCCCCCCAACAATCCAGGTCCTCATTTTACCCGGACGGAAGGCTGAGTCAACCTCGAGCTGGTCAGAATCGAACTCTAAAGAGTGGGCAGAGTTAACCTGCAAGACGGCATTCTAACAGGAAGGAAGGAAGATATCAATAGCCCTTAGACGTAAATGCCGCTTCCCAGTGCTTTCCAGCCCCCTCTAAGCACTTCAGAGAGTCAGCATCTTGACCCCCAACAGTCTGGGTCCCCGTTTGATCCACCTTGGAAGGAAGGACGGAAGGCTAAGTCAACCTGGAGCTGGTCAGGATCGAACTGGCAGTGGGCAGAGTTTAGCCTGCAATGCTGCACTTGAACCATTGCACCACCAGGGCTCTTAGTTAAGACTGGAACCCGTAACGCTGGTCTTAACAATAAGCCACGGAGTTTTGTGTTTATTTGGCTGTAAAAGTGTTCTCCTTGCTAGAGCGTGGGTGTGTTTCCTTTCCCTCAAGATCTCTGCTGAAGAAGAAGATGAGGAAGATTCTTCTCTGGTGCCTGGGAAGGAGGACACGGTGCAGCTGCTGAAGTACAGCGTGGGAGACGTGGTCTGGTCCAAGGTGTCCGGCTACCCGTGGTGGCCCTGCATGATCTCCACCGACCCTCTTCTCCATAGCTTCACCAAGCTCAACGGTAGGTCCTTTGCGGGAGGAGGGAAGGAGGGCAGAGGAGGTGGGGGGGGGGGCATCTTGCTCTTAGGCCGCTCCTGGTTTCAGGCGGTCGCCCACAGAGGGAAATCCAACGCAGAATCCTTTACTTCAAGCGTTTGCATTGGCTTTAAGGAGGCAGGGAAGAGTGTGGATCCTCGAGTAACAGTCACCACTGGCACCGGAGTTTCAGCCATCTGTTGTCGTGGTCATAAGTTGAGGCACCCATACAAACGGGCCTCATCTTCCAACCATGTTTACAGCAGGCGTGAAACACCGTTGTTGAGCAAGTCCATTCTCTCAAATGGACGTGTTTTTGCTGGCTATGTTCCCATATATATAAGTAATATGTTACTTATATTATATACAGTACATTCTCATATATATAATATAAGTAATATTCAGTATATCTATTACACTAGTTTCTCTTATAGCTTTATAATTATGTCTAATCCCTTTCAATTAATTTCATTTTCTAGCCATTTATAAAACAAGTCCCATACCACGTAATATTCAGATTCTTCTTTTTCTTTCATTTCTAATGTCAGTCTATTCATTTCTGCACATTCAAATGTTTTTAGCCGAGGGTGTTTACGCTCTGCCATGTGAGGTGGAGCCATTCTCTGTCTTTCTCAGTCGGGTTGTTCTTCCAATGGTTGGAGGTCAGCTCTCCAAATGCAGCTTCCGTCCTGGCGCTGTCACCAAGGACAGAGAAGCCCACCCGTGACTCGGAGGCCAGGCTGGTATTAAACTCAGCAGCAAAACAGGGGGAGAATGTTTCACTTCATACAGCCAGGTGCTGTTTCATCCTTTGCATGAGGCTCCCTTGGGCTAAGGCTCTGATTTCTCTCTTATTTTCAGGGCAGAAGAAGAGTTTTCGCCAGTATCACGTGCAGTTTTTTGGGGATGCGCCGGAACGAGCCTGGGTGTTTGAAAAAAGCCTGGTCGCCTTCAAAGGAGGGGAGCAGTTTGAGCAGCTGTGCCAGGAAAGTGCCAAGCATTCCATTAGCAAAGCCGAGAAGATCAAGGTAACCTTCCTGGGTGCTGCTTTGGGCTTGGTCATCGTTGGGCTGCTGCTTCACCTGCTTCCCAGTAGCGCTTTTGTTATGCCTTGATCTCGAAGGGAGGAAATCATCATCATCATCATCATCATCACTGTTTAATCTTTAGTGAGATTCACAGCCTTTGGGGCTGGTTGGTAGCTCAACAACTCGAGTCCTAACCAAGGACCTAGGAGTTGCTCAGGTAGCGTCGGAGGATATAAGCTGTTCCAAGCAGGGTGGCTTTTTGTAGAATCGGGGTATAAATTCAGGATTTCCAAAATAGTGAGGCAGCCCTTTAGGTATTGCTCCAAGGGCTCCAATCACAATTGGGATAACACAAGATTTCTTTTTCCAAAGTCGCTCAACTTCAATTTGTAAGTCCCGATACTTTGTGATTTTTTCCTTGCTGCGTATCTACAATTTGTGCATCAGCAGGTATTGCGATGTCAATGAACCAGCCCTTTTTCTTCTCAACCATCGTTACGTCAGGCGTGTTGTGGGCCAAGTGCCTGTCCGTCTGAATTCCGAAGTCCCACAAGATCTTGACCTTTTCATTCTCCAGAACCTTCTCAACCTGATGGTCCCAGTAGTTGTTACTATACTCAAATCCAAACTTTGGGCACGGTATCCAGTGATTTTAGCAACTTGGTTATGGCGTTCTAGATATTATCAGTGTTAATATTAGTATTCATTATTGTTGTTATTGTTGTTATTTTCCCAAGATTCACGGGGGGGGGGGGGGGGACCCTTTTTTTTTTTTGGTCCCCAGGGCCCCTTTTTTCCCCCCCCCCCCCCCCGCCTTTTTCCTGCAGCTGCTGAAGCCGCTGTCGGGGAAGCTGCGTCCCCAGTGGGAGATGGGGGTCAAGCAGGCCAAAGACGCCTTCTCCATGCCCACGGAGGAGAGGAAGGCGAAGTACACCTTCATTTACGTCAGGGGCAGGCCGGTCCTCAACCCCCAGGTGGCAAAGGAGGCTGGACTCGTGGTGAGGTCCTTGGAAGAGATGGATAAAATTTATTCGGACGAAGATCTTTCTCAGACTCTGAAATCCAGCAAAGAACACGACGTCCCAGCCAAAAGAGGGAGAAGGACCAAGTCGCTTTGCCCGAGCGAATTGGAAGGCTTCGCCCCTCCCGAAAGAAGCCCGGAGGAGAGAGGAGGCGCAGGGGGGGCGGCTTTCGGTCGGAAGAAGGCCATTCCCTACGCCCCCCGCGGCCGGAAAAGCGACGGAGTCCCCCAGTTCTTGGTCTTTTGCCAGAAGCACCGAGACGAGGTTGGTGTCCTCAGAGTCCGTGTGGGGAGGCTTCCCTCCTTTTTCAGGTGTCCAGAGGGGGTCCCCTGGGGGCCACGAACCCCCTTTGCCCCCTTCTCAGGCACTTCACCCTCGCCCAGGGACCAAGAAGCTTTGCGATCATCCCTAGGGCTTGTCCCGCCTTCTGAAGGTGGCAGACCGGAGAGTTTAGTTTAAATTGGGAGATAAACAGCTGTAAACACGGACAGTTGGATGGTTTTGGGGGGTTGGCAGCCCTCAGGATTTTGGAACTGAGGAACAAAATAGAATTCAGAATGGAATTGTATTCAATCAGGATAGAACCTATACATACAAAAGGGAAAGGCCCCTCACGCATCATCACAAAATCTCCAGAACTGTAAAGCCTACATACTTGAAATTTGGCCCGTATCTTCCTCTTGGCTTCTAGGGGCTCACTAAGAAAGGATTTTGATAAATGACCCTCAGAGCATTTAGAGTATTTCCTATAGTATTATTATTAACACGCTCTGATGCTAAGGAGTTCTACTCCCCCTCCCCACCTGAAAAGAAATCTCTTCCAAATGCAAAACACAAGCAGAGGAGAGGAGATTCAGTTTCACAGCACCAAGCACCTTCAGCACAGAACAGTTGAGCTAAGCCATGCCCAGGCTCCTTGCTGTCTCCTTTGTGCTCCCACAGCAAATACTGTTTCAGTTTCCGAACAGCCATCAACTCTGTCGCACACTGACAGGACACTAGCCAGATGAATACTGATAGATGCTGGGAGGCAGAGGCAGAATTCCTCCCCCGTCCCTTATTTTCCTTCCCAAAAACTAAGCCCAAGAAAATAAGAATAGAGTAGGAAAGAATGGAATGGAATTAGAATAGGATAGGATAGGATAGAATAGAATAGAATAGAATAGAATAGAATAGAATAGAATAGAATAGAATAGAATAATATATGAATTAGGAATGGAATAGAATAGCTTTATTGTCACTTTAAATGTACGCTAATCGGCATAAATTAAAATGAAATTTTGTTGCATGCTGGGTCATAAGTACCCCTGGGGTGGGCTGTGGTAAGTTCAAACGGCCACTAAATGAGCAGTCATAAATCGGGGCCACCTGTGTTATGTGTGTTTATCTGCCAGTTGCAGGGGTTTTCGCATGACGTCGTATTGGCACACCTGAAACCCCCCCTTCCCATTCCTCTTCTGCACGGGGCCTTTTAAGATCTGGGTCCTGCAGCAGAATCAGAAGAGGTTTTTTTTTAAAGAAAGAAAAAGGCTTGGAGAAAACTTTAAAAATAGACCATTTGTCTCACTTAGGTGCAGGGAGTCCTCGACTTAACAACAGTTAATTTAGTGCCTGTTCAATGCTACGATGTCACTGAAAAAAGTGACTTGTGACCGTTTTTCACACTTACGACCGATGCGGCATCCCCCTTGGTCGTGTGATCAAAATTCAGGTGCCTGGCAACTGACTCATATTTACGATGGCTGCGTGTCCCACTTAACTGTGTTTCTAATTTAACAACTGCAGCGATTCCCTTAACAACTGTGGCAAGACAGGTCATAAAATGGGGCAAAACTCACTTAACAAATATTTCACTTGGCTTGACATAAGTTTTGGGCTCAGTTGCGGTGGTACCTGAAGGATTAGCCTGCACTGTGCATTGGCAAGTTGAGTTTCTACCTGCATGGGATAAATGCACGTCCACCTTTTAGGTCTTAACTGACTGCACACCTGTGTGTGGTTTGCCTCTTGCACAGCGGCAGGTAGGACATCACTCCAGAGGGTTAACATCATTGCCCCTCAGAGGATCCTGGGCTGCCCTCTCCCCTCTTTGGAAGAGCTTTAGAGCTCCCGCTGCCTTAAGAAAGTTCAAAACACCCTCAAAGATCCGTCTCATCCTGGGCATCCTTTTTTTTTTTTTTTTTGAACTATTACCACCTGGCAGACGGTACAGGACAATAATAAAAACAAGGACAAACAGGTTGAAAAAGAGCTTCTATCCCAGGGCAGGAACTCTACTGAATTCTACTGTCTAGTGCAATATTCATGCAATATCAGGGGTTTTCCATTCAATTGTATAGAATGCAAAGGAGGTGTGTTTGTGTTTATTTTCATGGTCATGACATGTACTGAAGATGGTGTTTAATTTCGCTCTATGAGGCGCAAGGACAATAAAGGAAACTAAACTAAACTCTGGAGATTTTTCAAAAGGCAGCTGGACTTCCTCGGGTGTTTTTGGTTTTCACCCTTGAAGACGCTTCGCTTCCTGGGAGCCACAAAGGGGGGGGGGGGAAAAAACCCAATCCTGCTACCTTTTGAAAAACCACCCTTGGGACATGTCCGTGATCTGACAAAGTTTTAAAAGTTAAACTAATAAATTGGAGGGGGCAGGGAAACCTTCTCAAGAGGGATTTTTGAGATTTTTTGGGGGGTGGGGGAAGCTGGGAGTGGGGGTCCTTTTCCCTCTTTCATTCCTGTCTCTCCCGCCCAGGTGGTGGCCGAGCACCCCGAGGCCTCGTGCGACGAGATCGAAGAGCTGCTGGAGTCACAGTGGAACATGCTTAGTGAAAAACAGAAAACACGCTATAACACAAAATTTGCCATAGTGACCTCTCCCAAATGTGAAGAAGACACTGGTAAACGTAAAACTGTGCTAGTATACTCTAACTAAAAAATTTAATAGACGTAGTCATGTTTAATTAAGCACATGGTTCACAGCCTGTAGGGAAGATCAGCTTTCACTGTCTCCCTTTCTAATTTTTGGGATGTTGTGCTGAGAAAGCAGTGAATGCAGTCCTTTCTTCTTCCTTTTTTTTTCTTTTTTTTTTTTTCCTTTTTTTTTCCTTTTTAAATTTAAATCAGAAAAGTCGATCACGTCTACATTTCTTGGTCATTGTTCTGCGAAGTCGCTCTGTGTAAATCTATTGTAGATATTCTGGTGTCTCGTTCCCCTCCTGTCTCTAAGCAGCAGCCGCCGCCTGTATCGCTGTCGACGAAATGAGAATTACGGAGACTGGAAAGAAATTTAAGAGCTAGAATCTTTAAATTTGAAACATTCGCTCTAAGCGTAACTCCTGCCTTTGATGTTGAAGTGGAGGCTGAATCGGTGTCCCTGGGTTTGCAATCCTTGAGATCTGTGGATGTGCAAAAACACCCAACGCTTAAAATGTTTCCAGGGCTGCCCGTGGGTGGAGGTAGTGCTGGGGGACATGGCTAGACTGCAGGAGTCTGGCCAGATCTCCCTCCTCACAAAGCATTTAGCTAAATATCCTGATGAGCTACAGGTTTGGAAGGGTGGATGTGCCCAAAGGCGTGCACACACACACACACAAAAAAAAAAGCCATATTTTTGTTTCTCAGTATTAATATTATAGTCTGTATAACATCATTGGACTGTGACAGAAACTTTAAGATATTAGGTTGCTGCTTTGGGAAGGTGGGAAGAATGAGAGTGTGTTGGGAAGGTTTCTCAATTTTGGACAATATGTATTAAAATTATAGTCAGTTTTGTTATTTGTGTGTGAAATGACAACTTGTGGGGAAAGTTGAATGCTTTGTCTCAATGTATAAAATATGTGGGTGTCGGTTTTAAAAGCAAACAAACAAGACTACACAACATTCTGTATCTCTCAAGGTTCAGCCCCAAGGAGTTTGAGCAAGGCCATTCGTAAAGTCTTTACAGGATCACGTAAACGAAGATCAAGATCCAGAAGTAATTTAAATTTGTGCTGTGTAATATTGATTTTAAACTAAGTAACCCTTACTTAAGTGTGCCTTTCATGTAACTGCTCAATAATATATCTTTTTCTCAAATGTTGTGCTCCTTCAGTTTTAGCGTTTTTATGGATCTTGAATTAAATATTTGAGTGCTGTAGTACAAAATCCTGTCCAGCTTTATGGTAGTTTCTTCTTACGATCCAATTAAAATGCCTCTTGCTTCCTCAGTTTGTTACACCGATATAAGATGACCTTCAGGCTCGGGGGCACATTTAGGGATCCGTGAAAGACCGTTTTTGCATGTCGATATAGTTTATGTCAAAATCTTGGCCTACGTCATAGCTTCTCCCATTGAACTTAAACTTCACCATTGATTGGCACGTGGAAACGAACAGTTATCCACACACATTTTGAAAAGAAACGTGTTATAGGATAGCAAGATCTGTTTTGAGGCTAGAAAATTTAATTGCCAGCAGAAGAATCTTGATTTTTAATCAAGATTTAATTAGAAAGTTACGTTATACTTGAATAGGAAATTTCGGGGATAGAGAATAGAATCTTTACATACAAAGGAGAATTAGTGAAATAGGTTATATAAACTAATTGTGATAATCTGTCTTAAAGTTTGTAACATGGAACTTTATTATTATTTCAAATGGGTTTTACTCGGACCCGCTGGTTTCAGGTATAAATATGCAAGGTACTTAAAAATCTTTTTTTCACGGTTCTTATCTAAAATGTTTCTCCCCTCCTTGGTCTTTATATAAAACAAATTCACTTAACACATATATTGCTTTATATTTTCCCAGCCTTAGGTTGATGTTCTATCACATAATATTCTCAGGAAATGGGATAATTGCTTTATACAGCATTAGCGTGCTTCTTTTAAAAAGTTACTTCAAAAGCAAAACTACTGGTTATAAACTAAAATGAGAAATTAATATGAAATGTACAGATAGGTGTAGGATGTTTTTGTATGTAAGGTCAGCTCTGGTAGGTGTGTATCGCAAAGCTAGTTTTAATAAGAGACGTTGGGAGTCACAAGATGTCTAGGGTTAATAAACATGATCCAGCTGTTTTAGAACAGTAACGTAACTGCTTTGGTTCGAGATAATTTCTAAATGAGCCTCAGACTGTTTTCATGTAAGTTTCCCCATCCCTACTCCAAGGTAACTTATATGGAAATAAAAGGAAACCTGTAAAGAGGACAAGGAAACCCACAGAAGATTTTGAAGTTCAAGAAGCATCTAGAAAAAGGCTGAGAATGGATAAGAAGAATTATCAGAAGGTAATTATGTTCTTGGCTTATTTGGGTGTGTGCCATGAATGGTGGCAACCAGTGTGATTGTTTGACTTCGTTCTGTCAAAATAGCACTCTGCTTCACTGGAGTGGGTGATTTAATTGGATGGAGTGACCAATGGAGGGACTGACCCATTAAATGAATGGTTAACCAGAGAGCTCCTTTTAAAACATCGAACTATGTACAGTGGGCGTAAAAACATATTTGATTTCGTATCTTGCATTTGTGGGTCTCTTCTCTGAATCTTTCTTCCATAATGATAGTGGAGGTGCAAGTGAACAACTAAGACAGAAAAGCAACTGCCTCGCGGAATCTGTGGGATTTTTTTTAAATGCCTTTTCAGCTGTATTTTTTATAGATGGCCAGTCATTTTTTTTTTCTATCTTGAATTGTATATTTGCATCCAACACTTCACACATGCAGGGTCAAACAAATTGATGAACGGGTGTGGAAGCAACAATGCATGCATCCAGAAATGTTAAAGATCCAGCAGAATTCGAAATGAAAACTCAAATCTCACTTGAATGCAGCATTATTAGCCCTTTAAAACGTTGTGTTTTTTCTTTTTCTTACAACTTTGCCGTATGATAGACAGGGAAGGTGTGTCCATTGTTGTTAAACGAAACATGAACGTTAGGTCTTAAAGATGATAAAACAGTTGCAACCTCCCCGTTTGGTGCTCAATTTTAATGATTTCCTGAGTAGATTGTAGCTTCCCTTTCGTGCATTCATCTTAATCCATGGGAAGAAATGCAAAGCCGGCCTGTCCATCCCTTGCATCACTCAGGGATCCCAGCAGGTATTAAGCAGGATTTCTTAACAATTGTTGCAACTGTTGAGTAGCCGCCCCAACTAACCCACATTCTCCTAGTACACCTTTCCTTGTATCCTTTCACAAAGCCAGAGAAATGAGATAATTTGTCAGGGACACTGGGTTAGCTCACAGATTTAGTCACAAGGGGCAACTGGACTTTGTGGTTTTTCCTTGAAGACGTTTTGCTTCTCGTCCAAGAAGCTTCTTCAGTTCTGACTGGATGGTAGGGAATGAAACCACCCAGTCAGAACTGAAGAAGCTTCTTGCATGAGAAGTGAAGCGTCTTCAAGGAAGTCCAGTTGCCTCTTGGAAAAGCCCCTTTGGGACAACCGTGGCCTGGTTGACTGAGAAGCTCCCTAGATGTCACAGATTTGGGTTGTTCTGTACAGAAGGTGACTTGAGGAACTGATTTTACAGGTAAGCTACCTGTCCCTGCGCATCTATGAACTCGATAGGGTTAAAAAAAAAGAAGACCCTTTTCCAGCCATCTTCATAGGAAGCTTTGATAGCAACTCTACCCTTGTACAGGCAGTCCTCGACCTACAACTCCATTGGGAACAGAATTTCAGTTGTAAGTGTGACCAGACCCGATTTTACAACCGACAGCCTCCTGACCCCAGAATGCTGCAACGGGTCGTAAATGTGAGCTGGTTGCCTAGCAGCCAAAATGCAGCCACGGGTCTGGTAGGGTGAGGCGTGACATTTTGACAGCCGGAAGTGCCCTAACTCTGAAGGGTCGGTTGTAAGTCAAAGGCTACCTGTACGTACAAATCGTAAGTCCTTTATCAATTGGAGGTGCTGCTAATAAATTCGTTTTAAACCTTCAAGGAAAACTAACATTTGCTTAGTAACCTGTTTTTTCCAAACTTACACCCAATCCACTAACTAAACATTAGGTTCAGAAAAAGATATTTATCCGGAATTTTAAATGAAAGTTCTAATTAGTCCTATCACAGAAGTCTTAAAAGTCCTAACTTTAGACACACTATTTTAAAATTAAATGTCTGTTTTATTAGATCGTATTTTTATTTAGAGTCTGTTTCAATGAGGTGGTTATTTTCTTCTGTTATTTCTTTTCGATTTCTCTAAATTAGGAGGGCTCTTTTTTTTTTTTTTTTTCATTTTCTCTCCCTTTTCCCCCCATTTTTTATAACAGAGGGAAAGGAGCAATGACAAAACAGCGAAAACAAACTCCACTAAAGTCACAGAAACCTCACAAAAGAAGCAGCCAGGTAATGGAGTCAGAAGAAGCGGGGGGTGCGTCTTCTTGCGTTAAAAAGGTTCTCCGCTCCTTTGTTTAAAGTGGCTGCTGAAATTTGGGGACGTGAGAACGTGGCACCGGTCAAATATGGCTGTAAGCTTGAGAAGCAGGACACGCCTTTTATTTGTTGAAGGCGGGGGTCCTGAATTGTGATCCCTTTCTCCCTCTTTAGCCTCCCCTCACCCACTCAAAGGTTTACGCGGAGAGAGTCTCTGGCTCCCCCGAAGCACATTTAGAGAACTGGTCAGGAAGGGATGGGAAAACCCCGCGGGATTCTTAGAATTGGGGAGTGGGATTCTCTTCTGTAGCTAGATGGACAGAGACAGATGATGGGTGGGTGGGAGAGATTTGATTGATTGATTGATTAGATAGGATAGATAGATGATAGATGATAGATAGATAGATAGATAGATAGATAGATAGATAGATAGATAGATAAATAGATAAATAGATGGATGGATGATAGGTAGATAGATGATAGGTAGATATAGATAGATGACCCTGCCTTATTTTTTTTATTTTATTTTTTTTGCCACCAAAAAAGGCACCAGGTCTTATTTTGGGGGGAGGCCATCTACTGACTCACCTCACTTGTGCGCATCGTACCCGGCCTCCTTTTCGCTGTCAGAGGCCTTCAGGAACTTCTTCTGCAGCCGGCAAGGCTTTCCTGAAGTCCTCTGCAGCCGAGGACAGAGTTCTGGATCGATCCAGAGCTTTCTAGTCAGCTACAGAGGCCTTCAAGAAATGGGCCGGCAAGGCAGGTGTCGGGAGATGCAAGGCCTGGCTACACCTGTCCAAAGGGAAGTAGTAGGGCAGCTCCACCACCCTCCATCCCCACCCTAGCTTAATTTTTACCCGTCCACTCTGGAGTGGGCGGGATCTTAATTAGGGCTTATTTTGAGGGTAGGGCTTATATTGGGCGCTCGTATAAAAAATCAAGCTGGACTTACTTTCAGGGTAGGTCCTATTTTCATAGAAACGGTAGATAGATGAGAGAAGGAAAGATTTGATTGATAGATGATATAGACAGACAAATGAAAATAGAGATGAATGGATGGATGGATGATAGAAAGACTGACGTAGACAGAGGATGGATACATAGACAGACATAAACAGAGACAGACGGATAGAGATAGATAGATAGACAGACAGAGATGGATAGATAGTAGTATTAGTCCCCATATTTAAAAAAAAAACTTGCAAATCTACTACTTCAATAACAAATTATTGACCAAATCCATCCATGTCTTTAGGAAAAGGTGGGGATACCCATGGAATGCTAGATTGCAAACAAGCTACATGCATTGTTCCTTAACTATTCTTAATTGTGCCTCTATTTGCTTCTCTATTTATATTTCTGATTCCGCCCTGTGAGGATCTCAAAAGAGTATTGCAGATTCTCCATTCCTCAGTCAGGTGATGTTGGCTTCTGACCTCAAGGAAAGGAGGCCCAGGGACTCTTAAGCTCTCTTTGTAAACCACAATTATTTTACCCCCACGACAGGTCTCTCCGATGCCTGTAAGCCACTGAAGAAGCGAAACCGGGCCTCAGATTCTTCGCATCTCCCTTATAGCAAAAGTTCATCTCCTTCCGCGTCCTTAACTGAGAATGAGGTAAAGTGCAAATGAACAGTGGAAGACAGATTAAAAAAAGATGCAAGCGATTTAAATTTGCTTTCTTTAAACGATGGGAAGAAATAACGGTTGAAACAAGGCTAATGGGGTTTGTAAACACCTTTCTCTTGAAATACAGCGTGGTAAGTTTATCTCTGCCAGGGGGAGAAAAAGGAAGAAAAGCTGGTGGGAACTCAGCTGTGGCTCTTCACTGAGGTCGGATGAGCTCGCTCCGGCTTTCCTGAATTTGGGTTCCCCGTATCATCGTGAGGACTCGAGTTGGTGTGCCAAGAGAAGCGGTTTGCTACAAGTATCTCACGTGTGGAATGGACCAGGGAGACGAGCCATCCGACTCTCTTAGGTGCCAACTCTAAATTTGTGGTGCTGGCTGGGACGTCTTCGGGCTCCCCAAAAGATGCTTGATCCCAAACATTTCAACCAAAGCTTTTCTTACAACGCTTTCGGGAGAAGAAGCGCTTCTGTCAAAAAACAGAAAACACAGAGAAGCTAAGCAGGCTCTGTTGACACAGTTCAGGTCACAAGCAGTATAAACGAGAGGAAAAGCCCATTTTCCTGGTGATGGAGATTTTCCTCTCTCCTAAAATGCAATGGAGCCTGTGCAGGATTCGAAGGGAGGAAGGAGGAAGGGGGGGGAGGGGGTTTTGGGGCGTGCAGGCCGCACCCTTAAAACCTCCTGTTAGCCGAAGGTCTCCCTCTGATGCAAGGGAGCCTTGTCCGTCCTTCAGAGCCCCACAGGCTCACCTGGGGCCTATCTTTTGTGTTCGGCCACCTCAAAACTCAGAGCAACGCAAGTGCAGTTCTGTAGGCAGGCCTCAGCGGTTGCTTAGCAACCACTCAACGTTACAACAAACCCCCGAAAAAAGGTGTTTGCAACCTGGATTTGGCATCCTGATGGCTGCCCTCCTCTGCCCCAGCCACGTGGGCAACTGTCTCCCCTCCCCCCCCCCCTTTTACGGCCGTTTGCAGTCTCCTTCTCTTAGGTGGCCACAATTGACTACGTTTTTGCTGGAAAAAATGTTTTGCTGAGTTTATTTCCCGTTTCCAGCAAACAAAAAACAAAAACAAATCCTCCCCATAATAAACAATGGCTTCCCTTAACTGTGACGCTCACTTAATGACCGCCATAAAAAGATCGTACAATCTGGTTAGCATGAATCAGCTCTCCGCTTCTGGATGACCATTGGTAATAAACCTGGATGAGGCCAACGGGACAGTTGACCAAAGTGCATAAATCCGTTCCTGCTAGGATCCTTTTCCATCCCATCGTCCAAGAGAAAATGCAGCGATCAATAAAGACCTGATTGGTGGGGAAGGGGGCAGGCAGGCAGGCCTCGACTTGCTTAGTGACCGTTAGAAATTCACAACGGAAACCGAAAACGTTACTGATGGCCCAGAGTGGAAGCGGCTCTTGCCACTTGACTGCAAAAACTGCCCCGCAGCCAACCGTGGATCCGTTCAGAGGAGCTCCTGCAGAATCCAGGCCAGCGGAGTGAGGCGGCCTGCAAGGGGCGTGGGGCCCTCCGGGCGCTCTCCCTAAGAGCCTCGGTTGCACGGCCTTTGTGGGAGCCCTGGCCAGCAGAAGAGCCCGTCATGGAACCGCGGAGGAGCCAGAGCACCGTGGTCCTTGCTCAGAGGAGGGGAAGAGACGGGACCGGAGCAGCCCGTGACTTGATGAGACTAAGTTCGTCCACGGGACCTGAGCTCGTTGACGGAGAACCGCCACTGTGTCGGCCGCATGCCTTCCCTCCGTGTGCCCTCCATGAACCCAGGGGGCCGTATGGATGATCCCAGCAGGGCTGCCCAGGTGTGCTGCTCTCCTTTTCCTCTCCAAAGGCAGGTGCCTGGGCCTTTCAGGAGGAGGGAGCCGCAGGTCCTCCAGGCAAAGCTCAACTCCCTTCATCCCACAGTAGCTAGGGCGGCCTGGTCCTGAGACTAGGCCCCCGGGGGACCCTGATCTCCTCACAGGAGGTCTGTGAAGGCTGGAAGAAATGTTAGGATTCAAATCTGGAGTGAAGTCTTGGGGTCCGCAAAAGGGATTTGAAGGGGTCCATGGGGAAGAAAAGGTTGAGAAACAATGGCCTCTAGTCCATCAGGCGAGTCCTACTAAAAACACTGGACGTGTCCAGGTATTTTTCCAGAGTGCTGGTCCTGCTTTTCCCGTGTAAAATGATTAACTGTATTTCAGTTTCTCCTCCGAGTAAAAGATCTGCACTGTTGCCCAGTGACAATCGCTGCACAGTACGTACTCACGGAAGCTGTTTAGTTTTCTGTTCTTAAGTGAAACACTCTTTTTCCATCCAAGGAGGACGGGCAGATGTTGTGTGCAGAACTCTTTCACTTTTTTCCAGACACAATAAGATAATTCTCTAACCAGGCCCCAAAGGGGCTTTTTTCCCCAAAAGGCAACTGGACTTTCTTGGTTTTCCCTTGAAGACGTCTCACTTCTCACCCAAGAAACTTCTTGGATGAGAAGTGAAACTTCTTCACGGAAAAACAAAGTCGAGTTTCCTTTTGAAAAACCACTTTTGGGACAACCACAACTTTGATGACTGAGAATCTCCTTAGACCTCTCTCTAACCACGTGTCTTGCTAACAAAGCATCTTCAGAACAACCCATGAACTGGCGCCTCTTATATCTTCCCTTTTGCCCTCTACGCACAGCTGGTGTGCAGTGACTACTGTTTAGCCAGTGTTCGGGTTCCTGTCACTGATAATGGCATTCGGTCATTCTCGCAGGTTTCCTATGATGGGGACAGAAAAAGTGGATTTCAATGCAAAGATTCCCCAACGGGCTCCAGGTCTCTACGAGCTAAGCCTTTCCTTCAGAGTGGGCCACAGTCTTATGGGTTGACTTGATCTGAACACTCTTGCACTAGCCAGCAAATGTTCATGCAACATGTTCACACACTTAGGTCAACCTGCACACACACACGTGTTCTTTGGCGGAGCTGTGCTATCCTCTCCTCAGTTAACAGTGCATTGACCTGCCTCCCGGCTGAATTGGTTAATTCCCCTGTAGCAAACAAACAGGGACGCCAGCCAATCTCACACCGAAGACCAGCTTGTTTACCTGTGGCCTTTCCGAATGGTCGTCTCTGCATGCTCACCTTCAGATTCTCGGTTTGTTGAGTGCTCACCTTCCAGAACTGCCACCTGTTGGGGAAACTGAGGGAAAATCAATCACTGTGATCAGGCCCCGGGCCAAGCCAGGGCTTCCTTCTTGCCAAAGTGTCCCCTCTGATAGGTCCCAGGAAGAGCTTCTGGTCAGACATAGGTGTCACAGGTGTGAATTCCTGGTTGGCACACGAGTAAGCAGCCTGTTCTCTGGGAATTACCCATGTTGGAATTAATTCAGCCGCTGAAATGAAAGCTGGTGGGGGACAGTTTGGGGTGTTGCTGAAAAGGAAATCTAAGGGCTCCATCCTGCAGGATTTCGTGGGGGACGCTGAGATGTGTAGTTCAGCCACTCCTGGAGAGCTGAAGGGGTTAATGAATCATGAAGGGGTTTCTTTTGCACAGAAGCCCAGAAGCTCTTAAATCTGTCCTGTGGTGTTTAGATTTCAGATGGTCCAGGAGATGAAAGGTCGGAGTCGCCCTATGAAAGTGCTGACGAGGGTCTTGGAGAGGTCTCCCAGCTGTCCAAGAAGGCTGACCGAGGGGCCACAGCCAGGAAGGAGTACCTGTGTCAGGTAAGAAAGGAAGGGTCAAGGGAATTCTCTCTCCAAGAACTCTTAGAAAGACCCGGTTAGGGAGAGATTATCCTGCGAGGGGAAATGTATCTTATCATGCTCATTAAGAGTCAACACTTGACTTGATAGCAGACGATGCTTGTCAAGGCACGTTCTTGTTTGTACATCTGAAAATTTAACACGAACAAGTAGGTTGAAATCTCTATTGGACTCCCTGTACCAAAAGAGTCTGCAGATGTTTCTTTTCTTCACTGCAATAAGCCACAAATGTCCACCCTCCGTGGAAGCTCCCAGTTCAAACCAGCCCTGTGGCTGTCACGGATGTCCTTTGACATACACTTTGAAAGTGGGCCTTTGCTCGATTAATTTAATTTAATTTAATTAATTTTTTTAAAAAGGTGTCAGGGCTCCAGCAGTTACCCCCATTTAAATCATGAGTCTCTAGCCAACTTTCAGAATTTAAAGAAGATTTATTGGGAGTTAACATGTCCGGCACTGCCTGGGTGTAGGCGACTCTGAAGCACATCATTCATTCATTGTCACCCTGGTTTTTCCCCACCCCTGGGTGTATCGTAATTCATATTCTCCAATGGGACACCTCCATAGCCCAGAGTCATCAATCAGGCTCCCCAGTTAGAATTTTGCGCGGCAGAAACTTCGGTCACCTTTGAAAAGCTATTTATGGAATGCACTTTCGGTTTCCAAGCAAACCCCTTTCCCCCCTTTCTGTTGGCAATTCTAAAAAGACCCTAGAAATATTTTATGAGTTGACATTAGGAGCCCCTTACCTTTAAAACGGTGGCAGCCTCAAGGGAGAGGAGGCGCCGTTGACCCGTGCTCTCTACGCCTTGTCAGGTTTACGTTTTCTCTCCTCAAGGTCTGTGAGAAGCCCGGGGAAGTGATGCTGTGTGAAGGACGTTGTCTGGGGGCTTTCCATGCCAGCTGCAGCGGCCTGTCTGGAAGGCCCAAAGGACAGTTTGTGTGCGACGAGTGCACTTCAGGCAAGTCGTCTTCCGGGAGGGATCGGCTATGTTTTGCGCGCTTCCGGTGCATAACGGTTGCGCCTCGGATCTCGTCCTCCAGGCGCCTCATTCCCAAAAGGAAACGCTAGAAGGCTATATGCCGAGAAAATAAAGGCAGTGGTAATGCGCCTGTATTTCCCTGCCTACCTGGCCCAGAAAGAGAAGGTTCCTTATGCCTTTGTTTTGTACAGGTGGTCCTTGACTTACGACCGGTGTGACTTTGCAGTGAGCCCCCAAAAACCTATCGATGCCCTGGTTTCAAAGATGGGGATCACTGCGGTGCTCCCCCACCCCCACAGTCACACAAAGAAAGCTTGGGCGCTACGAAGGGTTCTTAAGCAACCCGTTGCAACTCAAGGACTACCTGTGAGGCGAAAGCCTTAAGGATTCTGCCAGATCCAAGAACGGGGTGATTAATCCTGGAGGCAGATTAGATGCAGGGCTCTCCAACCTGGGCCACTTTTAAGACGCATGGACTTCAACTCCCAGAGTTCCCCAGCCAGCTGGCTGAAGAATTCTGGGAATTGAAGTCCACGAGCCTTAAAAGTGGCCCAGGTTGGAGATCCCTGGATTAGAGCATTCTCGGTTCATTAATGGAGCTACAGAGACCTTCGGATCTGTTATCCATCCATCGTTGCCTGAGCGGGGCTGGAGGTCACTGGGCGACCCCTGGCCTCCCAAGAATAAAATGGCAGCCTGTTTCCTGATGGGAATAGTTGGACCCACCCTGTGCGCTACAGCCCCCATTCCGTTTTCCCCAAATTTCCTTACTGCTCCCTAAAAAGAGATCGACAAATGTAGACATTTAATGCTGAAAGACAGGCTCGCAAAGGAAAGCCTGCGAAAAAGGATATTTTTGAAAGAAAAAAAATGAGCTCCTTTAATACCAACTCTAGCTCCAGTTAAAAATGAACCTGGTTCCCTTCTATTCGTGAGAAACACTTCAGGGTTGTTTTAAATGTTCCTTTAGGTATTCACACGTGTTTCGTGTGCAAGGAGAAGCAATCGGAAATTAAGCGCTGCATCGTCTCTCACTGTGGGAAGTTTTACCATGAAGCCTGTGTGAAAAAATTCCCCCTCACCATTTTTGAGAACCGGGGCTTCCGGTGCCCTTTGCACAGCTGCGAGAGTTGCCACGTTGCGAATCCCTCAAACCCCAAAGTATCTAAAGGTATTTCCTTTCTTTCCCTCCCCTCCCTTTCCTCCAAATCTCGTCTTGTTGCCCCCATAGTTCGCCCTCAGAGGTTGCCGATGGTTACTTGAGAGCTCACGGCAGCCCGAAGAGGTGCTGCCTCACCTCTCGTGAATACAGGGAGTCCTCAACGTACGACCACAATTAAGCACAACATTTCTGTTGCTAAGTGAGGCAGCTTGTTGTGGTCCGTTGGCGGCCTGCAGAGCTGGCAGCAGAATTGGACAGAGGGGAGGACCGTGGGCCAGTCCTGCAGTCTGGGGAGGGCTCGGACGAGGGATCTGCATACTACACAAAGATGGGGCCAGGGCCATCTGGGAGTTACGTGCTGACTCCGGAGCCTCCAGAATCTGACATCAGTGAGGCAGAGGAACAGGGGGAGCCTGTTCCCAGTGTGCGTATGCACAGAGCTGCCAGAAGGCAAGAAAAGACAAAAGAGGAGATTTGGGAGTAAGGCTCGGAGGTGATTGCTTTTCCCATAAGACATAAAGGAGGAGCAAAGGGACAGGAGCCTTTGCAGGAAGAAACTTTGTTCGTTCTGGTCTGTTTAAACTCTGAAACTCCGTGTGGACTTTGTGCTCCATTTGGCCTTGTAGTACAGTGAATGGGCAGTTTAGTTGTTGGCAGCATTTCAAGGGAGATAAAGGTGGGTGCTTGTCAGCCTTATCCAGAAGGACTTGGGCAGACTTCTGTGGGACTGTTCACAAACTGTATGGGACTCATTATGGGCTGTGAATGCTAGAATTCACAGCCGTTGTAATAATTTTAAAAAAAGGTTTTTGGGAACAGCGTGTGATTGTGACTGTCTCAGGAAGCCTTAGGTCAGAGCACAGCTATTGTGAGTCTTTGCCCCATTTTATCCTCCAGTCCAATTAGGGGATTGGAGTTTGGTGTGTTTCCGTTTTGGAAAGTTTGACTCATGTCTGAATGTCCATTTTACAGATATTTCCTCCGTCAGCGCTTCCTCTTGTCTCTGCCTTTGGAGATTCCCCACATAAAGCCTCATTTTGTGTCCAGGTGCCTCATTTTGTGTCCAAGGGCACTTGCCTTTATTTCGGAGAGTAGCTCATGAAAGCTCGTGCCGTAATCCAACGTTCCTCAACGACTTGAGAACTTTGAAGTGGGTGGACTTCAACTCCCAGAATTCCCTGGCCTAGCTGGCACAGCAGACTTTGACTCCGCAGCTGGCTGGGGAATTCTGGGAGTTGAAGTCCACCCACCTCAAAGTTCTCAAGTGCCTGAGAACTGCTGCCATAATCCATTAGCTAGTTACGGGTTGTTGTTTTTAAAGTTCCTAAGCATTTTTGCAAATATATTGTGACAAAAATGTTGTGTGCGTTTTTCTTCCTGTACCAGGCAAAATGATACGGTGTGTTCGCTGTCCGGTGGCTTACCATGTGGGTGACAATTGTGTGGCTGCTGGTTGTGCCATGCTTTCCTCCAGTAGCATTGTGTGTACCAACCACTTTACTGCCACCAAAGGGAAAAGCCACCATGGCCACGTAAACGTCAGCTGGTGTTTTGTCTGCTCAAAAGGTAAACAACGGACTTCGTTTTATAGAAACGGTTCTTCCGGGCTGCGGAGGGATCTTCCATGGTGGATAAGGGGATTTTGTTGTGGCTGCTCAGGCTTTTTATGAAAAGTCTAAAGCCCTTTTATTTCTTCTGTGTGTTGCAAGAGCATTTTTTAAAAAACTGATTTTGGTTCTGAATGGAAGTGGAAAAATTTGAATGTCTAAAATGTAAGAATGGGAAGAATTATTTTATAACTACAAAGCGCCGCGTAACAGAGTGAGCTCCTGTTATTTGTCCCAGCTTCTGCCAACCTGGCAGTTCGAAAGCATCTACAAAAAATTCAAGTAGAAAAATAGGGAGCCCTTTGGTGGGAAGGGAACAGCGTTCCGTGCGCCTTCAAAGGCGTTTAGTCCTGCCGGCCACATGACCACGGAGACCGCTGGCTCTTCGGCTTTGAAACGGAGATGAGCAGCGCCCCCTACAGCCGGAAACGACTAGCACGGATGTGCAAGGAGGGGAACCTTTACCTTTAACCAACATGGTTCCAGCTTTTTGTGCCTCCAGCTTTTCTTGGTCACAAGAGGAGGTGTTGATAGTAGGCCCATCTCCCAGAGTTTGTTCTGCTGTCATTCTCAAAGTAGATTCTGGCATACGCTGTAATTTTGTCTAATTCCTTCTTGGTGGTGTGGATTTGGGCTTTAATCAACCTAGAGTGAAACCTGGTAGTATTTTGATGCTTAAAATAAAGCTTTCTTTGCCCCCCCCCCCCCCTGTTTTCCTGTCACCGAGGGTTGTTTTGTGCCTTTTGTTACAGGGGGGAGCCTGTTATGTTGTGAGTCTTGTCCTGCTGCATTTCATCCTGACTGTTTAAACATTGAAATGCCAGATGGGAGCTGGTTTTGCAACGACTGCAAAGCAGGGAAGAAAATCCATTTTCAAGATATTATTTGGGTCAAACTGGGAAATTACAGGTTTGGATTTATAAACATGATTTCAGTATTATTTTTTTAAATCTTTGTTGGCCTATATGATTGTGTCTCAGTGCTCCTTGGAGCCCAGAAAAGGGGGAGTTTGTATGTAAAAAGGTCTTTGATACAGGGGCGCATACGTTAATAAAATCTTATGTCAGAGCGTTTGCAGCGTGGCTACTATTATGAGACAACCCAGGAGCAAAACGCAGCACACAGAGCCTTAGACATTTAACTAGTGCTTTATATGCAACAGTTATATACAGACATACACATGGTAGGCAAAATACCTTACAAGCAATCTTTCCTCTTCTCTACATGGAGAACTCTGCCATGAATACCGGACACGAGAGAGGACATGCCCTCTAATGGCTGCCTTTATATAAACACCTCTTAAAGGGATAGAGCCCATTCCCACTCTTAAAGGGAAATACCCATGCTACGCTGATTCATTCTTATTGCATCAGCCACATCTGGTCAGCTTCATTGCTGGTCGGCTCTCAAATCCCAAGACCTTAACAATCTATAGAAGACCGACTTAGCCAGGAACAGTAGCCTCAATTTCTTCCTTTCGTTGGGTTGTTTCTGTGGCAGGTGGTGGCCAGCCGAAGTCTGCCATCCCAAAAATGTCCCCCCAAACATCCAGAAAATGAAGCATGAGATTGGAGAGTTCCCGGTGTTCTTCTT
This sequence comes from Notechis scutatus, assembly GCF_900518725.1. Next base: position 366,302 of record NW_020716944.1, on the reverse strand, counting down.
TGGCTCCAAAGACTACTACTGGACCCATCAGGCTCGCGTCTTCCCCTACATGGAAGGAGACCGGGGAAGTCGGTACCAAGCCATCAAAGGAATCGGGAAAGTCTTCAAAAATGGTAAAATGTCTCACCTTTCCGCTCCAAAGGCCAATGCTTGCTGTGTGGCCGATTTCTCTCGCACAGACTCAGAAGGTGGCCGTGCGGAGTTCGCCCGTGAGGTGGGAACTTCAGTATTTTGCTTCGTTGCACCTAGTGAGGGCGCCTAGCTGAGCTGGGTTGGTTTCTGAAAAGCTGAGCAGGGTCAGTGAGGTCGGAGGCTTTGTTGTAACGATTACAGGCAGGTGATCCTTGACTTGTGGCCATTCGTTTGGCAACCATTGGGAGTTACAACAGACTTACTGGGGGGGCTGGATTTGAAGTTTCAAAGATCCCCCAGTGTCACATGGCCAAACTTCAGGCGCTCCGTACATTGCCGTGAAACTCGGCCTCCAGCAAACGGTTGGCTCGTTTAATCGGCCACCGTGGCGATTAAATGTGTGACCGCCACAGAAAAAAGGTTGTAAAATCGAGACCAGTGGCTCCATGACGGCCGTAAGTCAAGGCTGCCTCCAGTGAAATCAACAGCTGCCAGTCCTTTAGCTGGTGTAACTTTAAGACTTGTGGACTTCAATTCCCAGAGTTCCTCAGCCAGCTGGCTGAGGGACTCTGGGAGTTGAAGTCCACAAGTCTTAAAGTTGCCAAGGTTGGAGACCCCTGCTTTAGCTGGTGTTGGCCTTCAGACACGCTGCGTTCTTCCCAAGAACCTACAATGTTGTGTTGCATTGATACAACAGAGAGGCAGATCCAAGCAGTTAAGGAGACAGGGACCTATTCTTAAAGGAGAAATATGTGTAGTTGTAATTTTACCCACATTTTTTTAAAAGCTTTGCAAGACGCGGACACACGCTTCCGAGAGATCAAGTTTCAGCGGGAAGCCAAAGAAACTCAAGAAAATGAACGCAAACCTCCCCCTTACAAACATATCAAGGTGAGATGCTTTGAAGGACGGGGGCTGGTCTCCCTCTGACCTCCCCCCCCCCCCCCCCCCCAAAGTTAGTCAGTCCAATGATGGGCCCAATGATGGGGTGAAGGACCGGAGGTAGGGTCAACTTTTAGCCCAGATGGGGCACTGTGGAAAAAGACTTGTGTCAATCGTCAGGGTAAAGGGCCATTTTTAAGTACAGGGGCGTATTTCTTAGAGATAAAGGTTTTAATTGTCCTTTTGTTCTAGTCAATTCGTGTACCTTAATTTATTCAATAAAATGTGCTGGAGAAGGGTAAGCTATTCCCAAGGGATACTTGACAAACTGAACGGATAACAAGGGATTTGGATTTATAAAGGTGTTAAAACATACGGGAAACAGAAGTGAGCAACTCTAAGGTTATTTGAAGTAAGCCACTCTTTAGCCGTTATATTTGTGGCAGGAGAGGGGTTTCTTCTAATTCAGTAGGAATTAGACATCTTGACCTCCAAAAAGCATTCAATCAATCTAACGGAACGTGTATGTTTGTTATGTGGAATTAACAGTATTTTTTATCTCTTTCTGTATACGTGTAGTTACAAAAAAGCAGAGGTTTCTTGTGAAGAGATTTCTTTTTTTCGTTCTCTCTGCAGTCTCAAACTCACCCCTCCATAGAGCAAAGAACGCCAAAGACGGGGGGGGGGAGGGAGGGAGGGGCCCCAGGCTGGCTTTCCTCCAAACCGCCACTGCCTAGAATTCCCAGGCGTCTCCCGGTTTCTTTTGCCCCTCAGGGTCGCCTCCCACAGTTACTCCTTCTTTTCTTTCCAGCTGGAGGAGCAGGAAGAGGCTGCCTGGGTCAGCATTAGCAGGATTTCACCCTCCTGTGGGCCCACGGGGGGGGGGGGGGTGTTGTTGGGGAAACAGAAGCAGGCCAGGGCGGTAGAACCCGAAGCTCGGCTGCTCTCCGGCCATCGTGGAGGCCATCTTGGCCAAAGAAGACCTGGCAACCCCTGAGGAGCCATGGAGGCCTCCGAGGGCCATAAAAGCAGAGGGAGTGGGGGACAGAGAGAGCTGGCGGGGGTGGGGTCAGTCAGGTTGGGTCGGGGCCTCGTGGGCGTAACCAGCTCTTTGACGCACCAGGTCAACAAGCCCTTTGGGAGAGTCCAGATCTGCACGGCGGACATTTCGGAGATCCCCAAGTGCAACTGCAAGCCCTCCGACGAGAACCCCTGCGGCCTCGACTCGGAGTGCCTGAACCGCATGCTGATGTACGAGTGCCACCCGCAGATGTGCCCGGCCGGGGAGCGCTGCCAGAACCAGTGCTTCACCAAGCGCCAGTACCCCGAGACCAAGATCATCCGGACGGAGGGGAAGGGATGGGGCCTGGTCTCCAAGAGGGACATTAAGAAGGTACGGCCCTCGGGGGCTCAGGGCACCTGGCGGGAGGGGCACAGCCGTGGGAGCCAGGGGTCCTTTTAGGCCTCCTTCCTGTGCTTTTACATCCCATCTTCTCCTCCCCCCCCCCCTCCTTGGTCCTCGACTTACAACAGTTCATTTAGTGACCGATTGAAGCTTCGGCAGGATTGGAAAAAAGGGACTTAGGGCCGCTTTTCACCACTTAGTGACTGTTGTCACTTCTCCCCC
>NW_020716944.1:333790-363561 GCF_900518725.1 Notechis scutatus | reverse complement strand
CCCCCCCCCCCCCCCCCCCCCCAGGTCACGTGGCCAAAACTCAAAAACACTGGGCAACCGACTTGTGTTTATGACGGTCACAGCGTCCCAAGGTGCTGCAATCCCCTTTTCCGACCTTCTGACAAGCAAAACTAACAGGGAACCCAGATTCCGCTTAACAGCCAGGTCACTCATTAAATAACGGCAGTGATTCACTTAACAGACGAGGCAAGGAAGGTCGCAAAACGGGACAGAACTCGCTTAAAAGATCTCACTTAGCGGCATACATCTTGGGCTCCATTGTGGCCGTAAGTCGAGGATGTAAAGCAGGGGTCTCCAACTTCACGAGCTTTGCTGGCTGAGGAACTGCAGGAGTTGAGGTCCACCCGTCTTAAAGTGGCCACGGCTGGAGACCCCCGATATAAAGGCCAGGAAAAAGGGCCTAGGAGAGAGCGCAGAATGGGGGCAGCCTTGGGGACCTGGTTTAAGAAACTGGCCAGGTGTGTGTCCATTGTGCGCAGCCGCCGTGTCTTTCCCTCCGTTGGGCAGCTGTGCTTTTGTGTCGCGCAGGGCGAGTTCGTGAACGAGTACGTGGGCGAGGTGATCGATGAAGGAGAATGCATGGCGAGAATCAAATACGCTCATGAAAACGACATCACACACTTTTACATGCTCACCATCGATAAGGTATGCGCTATTCCAACGTGGCCCGGCTTGGCCTTTGACCTCAAGTCTCCATCCTGGTCTCTATAAACTCTGGGATCCAGAAGCTTTTTCTTCCGCAATCGCAAAGACTCGCATTCTCTCGGGGGGCGGGACCTACCTCAGAAACACCATCAGTCAGCCTACTGATCAACCCCACCTTGGCTTAAGGAGGAGTTTAAATATCTGGGTAGAAATTCAGGGAAGAGGTGGCGCTAATATTTCTTGACACCCGGTTTTGGGTTGGGATTAACGCTGCCACCCTCTATCCAGGCACCTTAGTGAGAATCCCATTATGCGTGATGGCATCATTCCCTTTTATGTCGGACGTGTATTGGATTGTGCTCCGGATTGAATATTCAGTATTCTTTTGTAGAGGAGAAGGTTGTGTTATAGGATAGCTCTATACCTTTCACCTACGAATGCTTTTGTCCAAAAAAGCTGAAGCTCCAACTTCTTCACCTACTTTGGAAGTAGGATCAAAATGCTTTCTGAATGGACTAATAACTGGGGAGAACCTCAACAATCACACCAAGAGTTTTGCTTGTTTTCTTCACCCTTTTGTATTCCAAGGACTGGAAATACCTAATGGCAGTATCTCTGTCCTCCTTGCTTTTCAAGAAAAGGGCTATCAAGGTTTGTTTTTTTTATAAAATAGAATTCTTTTATTGTCCAAGTGCGACTGGACACACAAGGAATTTGTCTTGGTGTAAAGGCTCTCAGTGTACATAAAAGATAAAACAGGAAGAAACTATTTCTTTGCATTTCCCATTGAAGATGCAAAAAAAATGTCTCTGTGTGATTCTTTCCCCAAGCCAAACCGAAGAATAATTATATTTCTGACACATTTTTCTGTGTTTTCCAAGTATCTTAATTTAGCTAGGTGGTGTGACATTGCTGTGAGGCAACATTAGTCAAATGAGGACTCTTTGGGCTCTAAAATTCTAGGTTTCTCTTGAAGGAGGCGGCTTTCTTGAAGCGGGATAAAATTTACACGGATTACAGGTTTAAGTTTTGTCAAGGAGGAACAACTGTAGCTACTGGCTGCGGGACTCAGTCTCCGTGTGCGTGGAGAGGGTGCTGCCTACCGTTAATCGGGGTTTTGCTTGGATCCTTTGGTTTTCCAGGACCGCATCATCGATGCCGGACCAAAGGGGAACTATTCTCGCTTCATGAATCACAGCTGCCAGCCCAACTGTGAGACCCTGAAATGGACGGTGCATGGAGACACCCGCGTGGGCCTGTTTGCCGTCTGCGACATCCCTGCAGGTACCGGCGGCTCTCCTAACCGGGAACGGGATGTTTTATGTCCCCTTAAAAAGAAACCAAACCTGTTCAGGAAGTTTCTTCTGTTGGATGCAGCTGCAACCTCCTCGGAGCTTCTTGCCTGCGCTTAGCTCGCCCTCCGAACATAGCAGAACATCCACAAACAAGATTTTTTAATAAAATTATTTTGTTGCACAAAAGCTGTGCATCTGTGGGGCTTTTTCCAAGCTGATCTTGTCAGTTGGCCAAAACCCAACCACTTCTTCGCTCTGCGATCCGATCTTCCAGGGATGCCTGGAGGCCTTAAAAGTCGGGCAGCCCCCAAATGTCCCCGTCCCCCCCGGGTTGGACCCTGTTGGACGACCCCTCCCTGGCCTTCGCTCCCACCAGCTGCTCCTTTGCACTCTTCCCCCTGTGGGAAGGCCAACTTGACCAAGGTTAAACTCCTTACACGCGGCCCTCAACCTGTGACCATATTTGAGCACCCATCTGTTTATTCATTAGTTACTTTAATTAAAATGAATTAGACTGGGCCCCGTCTGTTTGGCAAGGCCTGGTCTCTTGGTCTCTTCAGTGTCCCTGGCCTTCAGGACCCCAGGGGCTCCGACGAGAGGCACCTCAGGTGTTACCTTTCAGTTGCAGGGTTGGTTTTAGAGAGAGAGAGAGAGAGAGAGAGAATCTTGTCAGACAGAGTTCTGCTTCAAGTCCTTGAAATTTAAGCTTCCAAACCTCCTGTGGGAGGCCGTGGAAACGTTGGGAAAACTCCGCCTCTACCATCTTGTTCCAGTCCAACTCTGGTCTGTGGAGGTTCTCAGGCATCCAGGTCTTGGTTGTCCCAAAGGGGCTTTTTCCGACCCCTTTTTGCCTTTTGAAGGAGCCCCTTTGAGTCATCCAACCACTGCAAATCCAGGTGGGCCTGGATGGTCTTTATGATGGGCTCAGTTGGGTGTGGAAAGCGATTCCTCCCTGTTCGGACAATGAGGCGGTGAATTGAGTGACACCCCTCCCCACAATTCTCTTCTATCTCTTGGTCAAAGAGGTTTGTGTGTCCATCGCAAAGGAGATTTCAAGTCTGAATTCTGTATTTCTCAGCTTTCAAAAGCCAGGCTTTAGGCATTTCCGCTGGAGGGGACAAAATCCTGTGCCTTGCTGTTCACGCCGCCCACAGGTTTATTGGCACAGTTTCGGGGGTCCTATTTTAACCGGCCTCTCTTTGGATCGAGTGGGGAGTGTGTGTGTGTGTGTGTTGTTTTCCCCTCCCTCCTTTCTTCGACATCTTCCTCCATACTCCATCCCGGGGCGAAATGGGAACCTCTTTTGGGAAAGGAGCCAATGTTCCTGTTTTAATGATGGTTACAGTAACAGTTTCTTCTTATTTCCCCCCCTAAGGGACAGAATTAACCTTCAATTACAACCTTGACTGCCTCGGCAACGAAAAGACGGTGTGCAAATGTGGGGCTCCAAACTGCAGCGGCTTCCTTGGAGACAGGCCAAAGGTATCTCTCTGCTGGCCCACGGCGGAGCCCTTTAGGGGGCCACCTAAGGCGAGGGTCGCTGGGCCAAGGCACCCCCACACGGACTGACTGGGCAGAACGTGCCCAAAATCTGGGACCCTTCACTGCCAATGAAACTGGGCCAAATTTTTAAAAACATTGGAAGATGTTAAAAAAAAAGAATCACCATAAAACAATTTATGACGTAATGCAGGGTGCCATAAAACACTTCCTTTCCTCAACTCCTGATGTTTGACACTGCAGTAGAGGTGGTCTCTGACTTACAGCCACAGTTGAGACCAAGGGTTCTGTTGCTAAGCAAAACAGTCGTTAAGTGAGTTTTGCGACTTCCCAGGCCACCGTTAAGGGGGAATTCCTGCGGTTGTTCAGTGAATCCGGCTTCCCCCATCGTCTTTGCTGGTCAGATGGTTGCAAAAGGGGATCGGGTGATCCCCAGGACACACTGCGACCGTCATAAATACTAGCCAATTGCCAAACATCTGAATTTTGATCACGTGGCCCTTGGGGATGCCGCAACGGTCGTAAGAGTGAAAACCGGTCCTAAGTCTCTTTTGTCACTGTGGCTGTCATTTGGGAATGGCTGTGAGTCGAGGGCCTCTTGCGCTGCTTCGCATGGGGGATGTTCAGGCCAGCTGCCTCTCCAGATCCATCCCAAGTTCCCCGTGAAGGCAGGACGTCAGAAGCGCCGCCATTGTGGAAGAGGGTGAGGGAATCAGGGGAGGAAATGTCTCAGAAAGGATGAGTTTTTTCTAAGGCAGCCTTTGGGTCCAAAATAGGCCTTAGTGGCTTTTTCTAAAAAAAAAAAAATACCAAGAATTGTGTCAAAGGAGACTCTCCGCCCTCCAGGTCTCGGTTGTCCCAAAGGGGCTTTTTTCCCCAAGAGGCAACTGGACTTTCTTGGTTTTTCTTTGAAGACGTTTCACTCCTCATCCAAGAAGCTTCTTCAGCTCTGACTGGATGGTTGGGAAAGGACGGATCGATACTCCTTGCAGACAAAGCTGGTCACTTGGATCTTTTTGGAGAGAGGACACGGATAAACCTCCAAATGGCCCCAACAACCCTCAGAAAGAATGCAATCAATCGGCTCTTCTGAAAGGAAGACAAATCCTTCCCCACCATCTGGCCAGAGCTGAAGAAGCTTCTGGGATGAGACGTGTCTTCCAAGAAAAACCAAGGAAGCCCAGTTGCCTTCGGAAAAAGCACCTTTGGGACTACCAAGAATTGTGTTTAGGGAGTATTCGGTAATTTAAGTCATCTTCCCGCTGCCCCAGGCAGGTAAGAGTGGGTGATGGTGCCCTTTGGCTGTCCAAAGCTTCTCTTTGGTTCTGCCTTGCGTGGCGGTGGTCAGTCACCAGACTAGAAGCATTTTGCCAGAGCGTTCCAGACAAGTTTTATAATTTGAAATGGCTAAAAACAGAGGGGGGGGGGAGGCTCCTTAGAGACTGCCCTAATCCCCTAATCTGCAAAACAGAAACATGACTATTTTTTTCCATTAAGAATTCATCCTCCAATGCCTCAGAAGAGAAAGGAAAGAAAGGCAAAAGAAGAGCAAAAAGGCGTAAAACAAAAAGCGAAGCCAGGAAAAAAACGGAGGATTACTGCTTCCGCTGCGGAGATGGAGGGCAGCTTGTCCTGTGTGACCGGAAGTCCTGCACCAAGGCCTATCACCTCTCCTGCCTTGACTTGGTAAAACGTCCCTTCGGTGAGTAAGCATTCAGATACGCCTCCACTCCCTAACAAGGATTTTGGACCCCCGAGGATCTTAATCAAACCAATTCCAAGTTTTAAAGGACTTTCCCTTCAGGCGGTCAGGTTAAGCGTTGACTCTGGTGCTTAAAATGCGGCCAGCCATCTCCAGCAGAATTGGTCCACGGCAGAGCAGTGAGAAGCGGGTGGGGTTTTGTTGCGTGACTTGACACGGGAGAACCGTTCAACCTCTTCTGCACGTGTGTTCTCACCCAGCCAGATCAGACCTCAAACCGTGAAGCTCAACCAAGCCGTGTTCACCTGTCTTGGGTCTTTGCTGTTCCAGGGAGAGGGGTGTGGTTTTCCTCGGAAATGATCAGCAGCCGCACTCCTGGGGAGGCTCCAAAGCTAAACTGTACATTGTTAAGCTAATCGTAGTTTATTCAGCGGGAAAGAAATGCCATTAAAGAGGGCCACTCCGGATGCGTAGAGCTTTAAATGCTTTTTTAGATAAAATGCTTGTTTTTCGTCGTCTTTAATCGGTTCTCGTCCACTACTTCAGGGGGATAAAGAATGGGGCACACCGTTCCATTTGGTGGCTGCCATTCCAGTTCCTTCAGGTTAAAGGGAAGGATTCGAGGGGACGTGGAGCCGAGGTCCCGGCACATGTTCCCGCGTTGACCTTTTGTTCTCTCTTTTTTTTCTCTCCTTCCTTTCCACGGCAGGCAAATGGGAATGTCCCTGGCACCACTGCGATGTGTGTGGCAAGCCCTCAGTTTCCTTCTGCCATTTCTGTCCCAATTCCTTCTGCAAGGACCACCAAGAGGAGGCCGTGCTGGAGCGCAACTGGAGCGGACAGTTGTTTTGCCCTGACCACAATGGGGAGAACTTCGCCGAGAAGAAAGCCAGGCGGCCTCCTAGAAAACTCTCTTCCGCCAAATGCAAGCGGCAAAGGAACAAGTGGAAGAGGACATAATATTAAGAGGAACAAACTCGCCCCGCCAACCCCGTTTGCCCAAGGTTGCCTTGTAAATAAGTTGTGAATAGGGTCAGGGAAGGACACACTTTTACACGTCTTGCGCAAGAACTGGGGTTTTTTGGGGGGAGAGCGAGCGATTTTTAAACCCACTGAGCCAACCGGCGGCAGGGCGCCTGCTGCAGCTGCACTGATCATGAACTCTGGCCTGCCAAGTTCAGACGTTTCAGGACAAACCAGGTTTTCTCTCCAGAAATAATGAGAATACTTGAACTGTTAGGAATGGAACAGTTCTTCCCTGCTGCTTCCTCAAGGGAGGCGTGTTGATTTTCGACCAACGACCCCATGTCTGTGGACAGTCTCGTAGCTTTTGAAATAGTAGCCGCCGCCACTTGGAGGAGTTTTTGGTAGAGGGCCAGAGAGCGAGAGGAGGGAGGGAGGCCTCGATTAGCTCTGGAAGCCCAACGTGGCGAGGAGATCCGTTTGACAGGATCGCATTAAATAAGAAGGGGGGAGGGGAGGGGGGAAAGCGTCATACCATGGCTTTTGATTTTGTTTTGTTGTTTTAATTGTACTGGCATTCTTCTATCAAGACAAGGAAGCAGCAGATCTCTTGAACCCGTGGCCAGCCTTGGTCATCTGTGCCTCAGGTCAACTGTTTTAGTTCCAATAAGCAAAAAGAAAAAAGAAAAATTGCATTACCGGTGTCCTCTTTTAAATGGATATTAAAATATGTGCCCCATTTTTTAGATTGTATTTGCATAATAAAAGTATTTCAAAATCAAACCCATTTGAGGTTTCTTTTGAGAAGTAGACAGGAATCTGCATCAAAACGATTGCTGGAAGCCAAATGGACTCCGGGGTGGCCTTCTCTTCATCCGCCTTTCCTGGCTGGGTTTTTTCTTTTCCAACTTCTGGCTAAAAACGGGATTTGAAGCCCAGGAGAAACCGGCCTTTTGAGTGACCAGGAAGGCAGGCGAAATAAGAGCCGTCCCCGGCATCCTAAGCCACTTCTCCTTTATGGGAACGTTGTAGGTCTCTTTCTCCATGGGATGCAGGCCGTTCTCTTCACCTGGTTCGCCTTCTTTTGCCTGCTGCTCCTCCCTTCGCACCCCGTTGAACCCTGTCCTGTTCCGTTTGCTGTGCTGATGGGCAGGCATCCCAACTCCTGTATATAAGAGCTCTTCCTTCAGGAGAAAGGAGGGTGGCCCTGCACCCTTGAGGAGTGCTGCAGAGGAGACGTCAGGCAGGAGTAATGCCTCCTAGAGTTCTACGCGTGTCGTGGAGCGGATTCCGGTAAAATCCTTCGGCAAGGTTTCCCGATAGAAGTTGTAGGAGAGCCACGTTACGGTAGGTAAAATGCAGGTGGCCTTTTGAGATTACAAGTTTTGTTTGAAAACCTGAGCTTTTGTGAACTGCATCTCGCACCCTAAAATACCTAGAGGGGTCGAATAGACGCGAGGCTTTCAATGGAATCGGGGGGGACAGAAGAGGCCTTACCGCAATGCTATATTTAAATGTTATTATGCCCGTTGAATTGCCAGCGGTCTCTTGGCAGCAAGCCTTGCCGTTCCCATTCAGCTGGTGGGGTGGAATTGGGCCTAAAGACAATGACCATTTAGTCAGCACATCCCACTTGGGCTGGCACTGGGGAGCCAAGGATGCCAAATAACACCACCACTCGGGCAAGAAGAAAAAAAACGTACTTAGAAAAATCTGAACTTTATTACAGATATTATGCCGAAAATACGTACTCAAGGACATGAGGTTTTGCATTTACATCTGTACAAAAAACAAAATAGATAGAAAACATCTGGCCTGCTCTACTAGATAGGCAACATTTTACAAAACAACATTGCTTGTTTAAAAAAGTACCAGAATTCCAAGGTCTCGGGGCTCAATTCCTAGCCTTGCCTTTTCTCGCCTGTCCCGTCGGTGGCCTGGGGGTTGGGGGGCACGGTGAGGAAATCCCCACTTCTGGGGGGCCCTTTCGCTAACTGGTAGGGCGGGTGGGAGGGAAGGGTGCATGTTTGTTTCAACAATAACTTCCGTTTGCCTGAAGCTGTGGCTGTTGGATATTAGAAGTAATCTTACAGCTGGAATTAGACTCAAAAACCTTTTTTCCCCTCCCCCCGGGGAAAAAGATCAGAACGGCGGATAGGACTGGCCGTTCGTCTTTTCCCTCTCGGAATCAGGACGGAGCTCCTTCTAGGCCAAGCATGGCGACACGGAGTAGCCCCGTTCCTTTAGCCTGGGCACCTGCCACGTCCCCTTCCGGCCTGCCTTGCCAGCGCTTCCTTCTAGCCCTTATCCTACAAAGGCCAGGCGCAGGACGAGGGGTCCAAGAAAGTGCGCGTCGCGGAAGTTCTTCCGGGACAGATGCCTCCCTTGGTCTCGATCTACGTACAGTGGGGGCACTTGCCAGCCCAAATGGGATTTTTAAAAACCAGAGGAGGGTTTCCCCAGAGCTTAGGCAAAGACCAAGGGCTGAACCGGAATCTCTTGGAGGACATCCCCCCTGATGGTTTCTGTGTCTCACGGCACCCTTCCTTGCACCGACTCTGAACGAAGACTTCAAACTCAAGTCAGAGCTGCTGGCTGGGCAACCAGGGCAAGCCTCTCCTCCCCCCCGGGGACCATGCAAAACCGCCCTCAAGATATGCCAGCTTCACTCAAGCCGTCTGGACTGTCTTACTGCCTTGAATTCCTCCGAGTGAATTCCACCCCAGGAGCGCATGGACACACCACAGCTTGTAACAGCGGGGAAGGAGGGAGGGAGGACGGCCGCCACTCTGTAGTCCAAGCCCTGCCCCGTTCTGGCCTGTTCAGGTCACACACCGCTGTGGCCCCCAGCTGGGCTTTTCTTGGCCTCCGTCCCCACCCACTCCCGGTAAATATCCTCTAGAAGGGAGGGGAGGGGACCCTGACTTGAAAGCAGACCCACAAACACCTGCTAGGTGGTATTGCTCCATGTCTCCACAAGGACTCCACAGAAAACTGCAGTCTAACTTCCAACCAGGTTTCTGGACAAAAGATGAATTGTAATCTACTCCAGAAACAGCTAATAATGCCTCTGCATTTGAACACGCTAGGACACGTCACGCTACATGCCAGCCGAAAGGGGGCGGCGGCTTCCAACGCTAAAAGAAGGTAGCCAGGTGGCCTCTTAAAACAACCCAAACAAGCCAGGTTGATGCTGCATGCAACCGACATAATTTGGTAAAAACTAGCCCTGATTGTTCGAAATCCTGCTTCTAGGTTCAGCTCTGGCTGAAATGTTAAATCAAACGAAGCTGCACAAGAATCTCTTCTGAAACCTTTGTGAGGCTTTTCGGATTCTGGTCGGCCTCCTGGGTACAATTTAGAAACAAACACACCTTTCAGGTACGTTAAGACAAAACCTCACAGGCTCCCATCTCCCCTCTTTCTAGCTTAAGATTCTCCAAAGGGGGCTCCTCGGGATTTTGTTTCCAGCTGCAGTTTGGCCAAGCCTTAATCCGTCCCCTCCCAGCCCAAACCGTTTCCCTTGACCTTCAAAACTTAAAAAGAAAATATCCTACCATCTCCCTACAATTCCAATGAACAGAAAGAAATTCTTTATTTGTAACTCTTCCTCCGCATACATGACTAAAACTACTGAGCTGTCAATTCTCAGACTTCAAAGGCTTACCAGGGAATTAAGGAGCCCAGAAACTAAGAAAACCGTTCCAAGCTCGGGGGGGGGGGGGGGAGAGACCTTTGCAATGGTGATGCCCCTGCAATCCACGTCACACCCAGAGATGCCCCTGCAGCCCTAAGGTGACCCACTTAATGCCTTGGAAAAGAGGAATGCAGAAAATGAGCCCTGCGAGACGAACCATCTCAGGTTCACCCTTCAGCGACGGTGCCGCAAAGCAGGGACGGAGGCCTAATTATTGTTGTTATTGTTTTGACTGGCTTCAGCGGGAAGCAGGTTCCGCCAAAAGCTTCACCGGGTGATGACATCCGCCCCATCAGCCTTTCGCACACGCAGCCTGGTCCCCCGTCACACAAGGCGATCCTTGGAATTGGCTACGTCAGCCTGAAGCCCCCCCATCTCAAACTCTCGGAATGTAACCGTTCCGAGAGACGTCGGGAGCCGAAGTTGCTCATCCGCCTTCAACATGAGGGGAGCTCCCTCACACGGGCCGCCCCTGAGCGGGTAAGCTTTGGGGCCGCCCCTTTCCACCGTGTCCGGGTTCAAAGGAAGCCCCTTTCCGTGACTGGTGCACGGACACACACGCGGGGACCGGCTGTTCTCACGGAAATGAAGGTTTATTATTGGTGCAATCCTGAGAAGCCGAAAGGAAGAGGGAGGGGCATCCTGGGGGCTTCTCACCTCAGAAAAACCACCCCAAGGAGGGACGCCCAGCAGGACCGGCGCTACTTGCAGTCAGCTACAAAAGGGGGAAAGAGGAAACGGCCAAAATAAATAGCAGGGCCTCTATTGAACAAGGGAACTGAGAAAGTCAACCCTGGTCCCTGCTGGCGAAGGGCTTCCTCCCCTTCTCTCCTCCCTCAGAAGAGGCAGGCGGATGAAAAGCCGCCTTCCACCATCACCCCTGCGATGGAGAGCTGCCGTTTCCTCCCGCCTTCCTCCTCCTTTGGCCAACTGTGGGGCTGGGACAAGGGCCGGTCACCAGGCGGCCTCCAGGGGAATGTCGTTCTGCTTTAGTGGACACACAACGTTGGAAGCTGGCTTTACTCTAGGCGCTATTTGGTCTGCATCGCCCCGTCACGGGATTGCTTAAGAAACGTTTGTCATGGGCTTGCGCTTCGTCAGCCGGCTCCACTCGCCGGTGGCGTAGTTCATCTCGAAGATGGTGTCCACCAGCATGGTGGTGCTTCCGCTCCCGTCGGGATTCGGCATGACCTCCGTGTGCTCGCTCAGTTTGATCTGGATCACGTCGCCCTGCTCCGGGCACGGGTTTTCTGGGAGGGGGGGAGGAATCAGAGGTTTCACAATCAGGTCCCTTCGAGGAATTGAGCGACGCCAGGAGTGCCGCTTGGGACAAAAACTGGGAAGGAAACCAGATCCTTCCCTGACAGGCGCACCAGCTTTCCTCCGAGTTCGTTTTCCTCCCTGTGAGGACAAATCTCTCCCCCATCTTTCTCTAAAGCAAGTTTGCATGTCGGTGATTACGGGACCTCCGTAGACACCACACGCCAAACAGAAAGAAAGCCCTCGTCACTGCTAAGGGCCGATTCTTTGCCTAGAAAAATTCTGGTGACTAAACCGGCTTCTCCGTGACTTTTGTTCAGTAAAACTCCAGGAGGCTGAGACTGCTAGCATTTCAACAGGAGGAGGCCCCGTCTTAAAATGGACCCAAAGACTCTAAAATAAATTGGATTTATAAAACTACATTTTTTCCTATCTAGATCTACATCTAAATGTCTTACAAAAGGACCATTAAATATTGTTTTAGATAAAAGTTATGGATTATCCTTATTCCCAATCCACCAAATTACTTAGCAATTGGGCAACGTTTGGGCTTCAGAGTTTAGTGACCTGTTTAGCGACGGATGGTCATTGGCGCCACAAAACGTGGGGTTTCCACAGCAGAAAGGAGCGAGCCCAAAAGGGCCTCTGGGCTGTGCCACACAATGGTCACGAAACTCAAGGGCCCCCTTGTGCTCTCAACAACATCGAGCCATTAAGCCTGCCTGCCCCTGAGATCCACAAGCACCCCAACCAACCCAACAAGGAAAGCCCGGGGCTTAATGTAAGCCTGGTTGCTTGTGCAAGAGCCCGCCCAAAAGCAGGATCGACCATGGATCACCCCTCCCTGCCCCCCCCCCCCCCCTCAGGGCAAATCATGCTCAGACTGACCCACCGGAACCCGGAAGCAAGGCAAACCCGTCAGAGACCAGCACTCGCTCCAAAAACGACCCCCCCACTCCCGCAGCTGCCTCCCATCCATGCGAGGAAGCCTCCTCCGGGGTCAGCTGAGCAGTCCTTCGGAGAGGAAAGCCGCCCAGGTACCCACCTCTGGATCCCGCCATGAACCCGAGGATGAGCGCCTTCTCGGGCCTTGTAACTTTGTTTGCCACCTGGAAGATTTCATGGGCTGCAAACAGCTGCTCCTTCTGCAATGAGTTCCAAGGACAGATTCCGTTGAAAACAACAGTAGAAAAACCATTTCCCCAGGGCTGAAACTCCTGCCACCTTCACCGTACTTCTCTCTCTCTCTCTCTCTCTCTCTCTCACACACACACACCCTGCCCGCTGCAGCCCCCTGCCTCTTTTCCTGTAAGTGGAAACGTCTCAATTCTTTTCATCTCATGCAGGCGCATCTGAGGGTCCCACAGCCCCACCAGATAATAAAAGCTACCAAAATCTAAAGGAGCTTTCTTCTTTATATGCATTAGCTCCATATTAGATATTTTATATGTGGCCCAAGACACTTCCTCTTCTCTCACCATGGCCCAGGCGAGCCAAAAGGTTGGGCCCCCTTTTGGGTCCTTTCTGAGGGAAAGTAACGGCCCACAGCGGCTGCTCCTCCTCCCCAACTGGAGGGGGAGGCCACACGCCCTCCACCCCCCGGCTCTTTCACAGGGGTGGCTTAAGAGCAGAGCAAACGCAAAAGTATTCACGGATTGGTTTCCTTGCTTCCTTAAATGTATTGGCCACCCACCTCCCTATCCAGAGCAACTCTGATGCCGCCCTCCTACACGAGGAAACCGGAATGATTCAGCCCTGCTGGGCCACAAATTCTGCCACTCTGGCTAAAGGGATCCTCCGCCTGTGCAGGAGGCTCAGACCGAAACCGTGGGGGGGGGGGGAAAAACCCCACCCCAAGTAGCTGGAAGGCCCTGTGCACCCCAGCCTGGCCCGATTCCTTCCCCCACTGGGAAAACCCACAAGCAGGGCGCCCCCTCCCGCTTCTGCCTTCACACACCCCCTCCTCCCCCACCGGGACTGGAGGGGGGGGCTGAGCCCGAGAGGCTTACGGTGAGAGAGAGGCCCTTCTTGGCAGGGGGGCCATCCTGAGGAGCGGTGGGTGGTCCCTGTGTTGCCGGGGAGGTCACCGGAGGAGACACCGGGGACTCGGCGGGTGGGGCTGCTGCTGCCGTTGCTGCTGCTGGCGTTGCTGCTGCCGCTGCCGCCACCGCGGGAGTCGCACTCAGGTTCAAGTGGCTATTGTACATGGGCGTCCGTTGCTTGAACTGAGCCGCCGGGAGAGCAGTGGGCGGGGCGGCCGAAGCGGCTTCGTCCTTAGCTTGCAGGGGGTCCCAGATGGAGCCAGCTGGATGTCAGGACAAACAGGCTGTGAGAGCAGAAGGGCGCATTAAGGGATACCTGTCTGATGCCCTCCCTCCTCCTCCTCCTCTTCCTCCTCCTCTTCCTCCTCCTGCACTTCGTTACGTTCGCTTCTCAGGCGGCACAAAAAAAGTCCACGGCCGCCACACATTCCTTTCAAAAGCGTCAGGCGTGGGTCGGTTTTCCTTAATCTGAATCCCTGTGGTGACCCTGCCCAGGGCTTTTTTTCAGCACAGAAGCCTAAGCTGCAAAGAGCTGCGCGGAACTAAGAACAAATCTACAGGAAAGTCACTGACACGTATTCAGACTTCTAGGCCAAGGGGGCAAAAGAGGGGAAAAACCCCCAACCCCCAAAGGGCCAACGACAGTAAGACGCACGAGGAACGAAGCCGAGGAAGGTCACGTCACCGTGGTGGCATATTCCCAGAGAAAGAAGGCAATATAGAAACAGCCCTCGCCCTTCAGGCCGCTTCCCATGGCTTCACAGCCCTCTCCGAGAGGGTTTTTAGAGTCAGCCTCTTGCAAACCCCAACCGTCTGCGCCCTCATTTTACCCACCTCGGAAGGAGGGAAGGCTGAGTCAACCTGGAGCCTGGTGGGATTCGATCTGCCAAATTGCCGGCAGCCGGCAGGCAGCAGGAGGAGCCTGCAGTAACGCACTTTGACCACCGGGGCCCCTGGATCCAGACGGTAGCTCAGAGACTCCGCCTCCTTTACCTTCTCCAGGTTCTGCTTCTCCCTCAGGTGTTATTTTCATTGTTATCGGGACTTTTGGCTTTGGGACGGAATCTTCTTCAAAGACACGCCTCCTCAGCCAAGCTGGGCAATCCCTTCACACAACCCTGCGTTTACGCTGTCATTTAACCCACCCAGATGCTGAAGTTACGGCAGGTAGGGGGGATGTTTTGGTCACTGACCTGGCTGGGGGTCAGAGCCTGGGACGTAAGAGGAGGATGGCACCGCGCTGGGCGCTGCAGGCAGGTAGCTGGTAGAAGCGAGCGCCGGGTCGTTGTTCAGGGAAGTAAGTTTCTGCAAAAGGACCAGAGACACACACACAACCCCGTTTCAGAGTGGGTAAAACAGCACTTTCACTACGTTCAGCTGACTAGACAAAAAGCCATCAGGACGACACCGGCCCTTATCAAACCACTAAACTTAAATGCCACTTAAAACCGTGCAAGGAAAAGCCCCGTCCGGCAAAAGTTAAGGTTTAACAGCAGGGAAAACCTCAAGGGAAAAAAGGGGGGAAGGGACCTGGCACCCTCAGAGGGGAACCTGCCCAGCCAGGGACTCCAGGAAGGGGCACAGGGGTTGGGGGCTGCCTTCAAAAGGGGCCCCTCCCTTTCCAGTGCCCAGGCGTGGGAGCCCTACCTGGGTGGAGACGAGCCCAGCCGCATAATCCGGTGTGGCGTTCTCTACGACCGTCTCCTCCTTGGCCTGCTTGGCCACCACGTCCGTATCTGCGGGACGGAAAGGGCAGAGGATCATTCCCGCTGCTCCGCTCTTCTGGGGAAGCCCAAGTGGGGGGGGGGCCTCTTAGGGGGCCTTTCACAAAGGCCGGAACCCGGGGGGGGGGCCTCAGCTTACAACAGGGCGTTTAGTGACTAAAGTTACAAGGCCACTGAACGCAGCCACTTGTGGCCCTTATTCCACACACCCCTGGGGCCACGCTGTTCACCTTCAGGCGCTGGAAATCTGGCTCCTATTTACGACGGTCGCGTCTTCCGGGGCCACGTGGTCCCCTTTTGGGGCCTTCCGGCAAGCCAAGCCCACGGGGGCAGCTGAGTTCGCTCAGCAGCTGTGTGATCAGCTCAACTACCCTGATTCGCTGAACAACCGTGGCCAGAAAGGTGGCAACTTGGGGCAGAGCTCCCTTCATAGGCACCTCCCTGAGCCACAGGAGTTCTGGGCTCCATTGTGGCCGGAGGTCAAGGACTGCCTGCATGGTGTCCATGGTGGCCCTGCATGCTGGAGCATTTCAGGCTCTGCGTTCCCAGGGGGACCCTCCCTTCCTCCACCCCCCCTGAAACGGGGGGGGGCTGCTCCCCAGCCTCACAGACCCCCCCAGTCCCAGCCAACCCAGGAGAAGGGGGGCAGCTCAACGCACCCAACGTCTTCCTCCTCCTCTTCGCTTCCCGCCCGGAATCCACGGCCTTCAGCTCTTTGATGTCCAGGTACTACGGGACACAAGAAGGAAAGTGTCATTTTTCTCCCACCAGGCACTCCTTGGTCGGCCTCACGCCTCGCGGGTTATCCGAGGGAAGGTCTCTTGCCGGTCGCATCTACCCAACCCATCAGAGCAAGGAGGCAGGGAAGGCTGTGGGTCCCACCCCTGAGGGAGATACACCTGGTGGGACCAGGAAGGGCCTCTCCTCCGTGGTGGCCCCCTCTCTCCGGAGCATCATCCCCCCAGAGATTAGAATGGCCCCCACTCCAGCGCTCTTCCGGAAGGCCCTGAAGGCGGCCTGGTTGGGCCAGCGGGCCTGGGGAACCCAGAGAGGGACGGAGCCCACCCGATGGCTTGTGTGAGGGGCTGTCACTGGGGCATGTGTATGTAGGGGTGTGTGTGTAGGTGTGTGTGTAGGTGTGTGTGTGTAGGTGGGGGGGGTGATTTATGTTTTTCCAGATTTTGTTCTACTGCACTTTATTAATTTATTTGGTTCTTTCTGTTAAGTTTTGATTGTTTTTTTTTATTTTTTATTTTTAAATATGGTATAACATTGTGTAAGCCGCCTCGAGTCACCCTGGGCGAATAGGCGGCAATATAAATCAAATAAATAAAGGCTACAAAGCTCGGAAGCCTTTCGTCCTCTGCATTTTAACATCCAAGAATGTTTTTGGCCTCGTCGTCCCGAACCCAAAGGAGCAACTGCTGGGGTTTCCCTTCTCTTTGAAGAGTTTGTCTGTCTACGGAAGATCTCCTTCCTTTCCCAAAGTCTCTCCTCTCTTCCTGTGGCCAGACTGTTCCCACAGGACAAGGGCCACGCACTCTCTTTCCGGGGCTCATGTTTATCAACATCCGCTGTTAAAACGTCACGTTCTTAAGCGCATTTTGCTCCTGGATTTCAGCGCCGTCTTCTCAGGGCGCGTTGGGGAGGCGGCCCATCAAAACCGCACATTATTCTCTAACTTACAAAATGCACCCAGTCTGGGAGACCTGTTTTATAAAGTGTATCGGTTTCAAAATGACAGAGATGAGAAAACTGACTTTAGCAAGCAGGAAGGCGGAAGCCTAGAAACAAAAGGCAAC
This sequence comes from Notechis scutatus, assembly GCF_900518725.1. The sequence continues at coordinate 346,910 of NW_020716944.1, read as the reverse complement.
CCAGGGGTGGGATTTGTGCCCTCTGTGCTAACCCAACAGGAGTCCAATTCGTGGCGAGAGGAAGGGCTTCTCTGGTCGGAAGCACTGTGGGGATGTGACCTTCAGGGCCGCTCCTTCAACTCCCTCTCCTTTCTACAAGGAAACCTGCTGGCGTGGGAGTCCCAAGGGCCATTCGGGCAGAGTGCAACGCCGCTGCCGCATGATGAGGCCCAAGGGAGCTCCAGGGAAATGCCGGCTGAGATGAGGGCAGGAAGGCCTTGAAGTGCTTGGAATGGCCGAGCGGAGCAGCTTCTAGAACCGCAACCAACAGGGACGACATTCCTAGCTGTTGGTGGGGAGAAGCAACACAGCGTCCGGCGGGGGGGGTGGCCTGTTTCGGAATACAATTTACACGCAGGAAAAGCGTCGGAGGAGGAGGAATTCACTTCCAAACACGCGCGTCTGGGTACCTTGACGCCTCTCTCCTTGCACAGAGGCACTTTGGAGGACAGGATGGGGGTCCGGTTCCCCGTGGGGCTGAAGACGATGGGCGCGGTGGGGTTCCTGAAGGGAGCTTGCTTGGGGATCCCTTTGAGTGGAGCTGCAGACAGAGAGAGAGAGAGAGAGGACAAGGCGCTAAGAAAGGGCCCCTTCCCTGCCCTCGGAGAGGAGGCCGGGCCCAGGGAAGAATGCGGACAACCCGTCCAATATGACCGCCTTCGCCTTTTAACCCCCCCACCTGCCCCCGTGAGCTCCCGTTCTCAAGACTCAACTAAACCACGACAGCGAAAGAAACACAGGTGGACTTCAGAATGGGCAGGATGGCTCTCGGGAGCCAGACCCAACCGCCCAACCCCAGGAGTCACGGGACGTCCAGCGGTGCTTGTAGGCTGCCCGGATGACCCCGGGAATAAAACACCACATCTGGATACCAAAGCCCTGGGCTTCCAGGAAGCTTCCTCCTGCCTCAGGACCACCAGAACATGTGGATACGGGCAGCTCCCCTCTCTTCCAAGGGGCTCCCGGGAACGCCAGAGGAGAGGCCACCTTGCAAGCGCCTCCTGCTGGGGGCCTCTTCCTCTTGCAGCCCCCCCACATGGGGGAATCCTTCCGGTTATCACTTCTCCTAAGGAGAAGCCGTGGCGGTCCTGGCCACCCCCACCCCCCCCCCGCTGACCGCCCCCCGGGGCCCGCCTACCCAGGCCCTCCGGGGGGGGGGGGGGGGGGCACGACTTCCAGAAGGACAGAAAGAAGGTGGCCAAGTACATCAGCCGGTGCTCGCTCACTTCAGGTCTTCCTTCTCTGGGCCGGAAGCTCCAGCAGGCGTTCTTGTTCCAGGAGGAGGACAGACCGACCGCCCCGGCTTCTGGCTGACTGACCGGCCCTCCTAGAGGGAGGGCCCCACGGGGTCTAAGCTGTGGCAACGCCGGCACCTGGCCGAGTCTTCTGCCCCCGTTTACAGTTTTTACTCTGACCAGGTTAGAAACGTCCTCCTGGGGAGTTTCTGGTATCCCATGTGAAAACGTTCACGGGAGACGCCACAAGTCGTCGTGCAAAAGGTTCCTTCTCTGGCACAGTGAGGAGGAATTGAGGCCCCCCAAAAGGGACTTTCCGAGCCCCGTTGTGGCTTGTGGAAGAGGCCGCTGGCCCTTTTGCAGAACGAGCCCTCCGGAGAAGGGCCAGAAGGGACGAGAGGCGAGGCCACCCACCCGCCTGCTGACCTCGTGGCTTCCTCCTTGGGGACCCCGGCCTGGAGACCCCCCACCCCTGGGACTGCTGGGGAACGAAGGGGGCGCTGGCCACCACGGGCGCCTCCAAGAGGCCTTGGGGGGGGCAGGAACTCCCTCCACAGCAACCAGGAGGAGAACATGCCCAGCCACAAAGCTGGACTTTTGCACAGCCCCAGGAGCGCCATGTGGCTCATGGCTCACCCGAAAGTGGGAGTCTGAGCTGGCCAACGGGAGGAGCCGCCCCCCCCCCCCCCCACTTTCTCCGGGGAGCGTCTTTCTTCTCCAACCTGGCACTTGAATCTACCGCCTGCGCTGCATCCACCCAGGATCCAACACCTGGGGGCCATTTTCTGCATTGCCAATTGATCTGAAGGCTGGAAGTGGCTGCCCGTAGAAAAGGGGGAGAAAAGGAAAGCCTACTTGTTGTGTCAATCTTCTTCACCAACCCTCTTCCTTTGGCGTGAAAAGCTACTCCGGCCGTCTTCTTCAGCTGTTGCGCAGTTTCAGCAGCTAAAGGAATTGCAAACATCTATTTAGCATCCAGCTTTAAAAGGGCAGGAAAAATCACACATTAACTTTAAAGAAAGCTTTTAATGCAGCATTAAACTCGACTATCCAAAAGGAAGATAATCTTCGGCACTAACTTTTTTTCACGTTTAGGGTTTCCTTTTGCAGTTAACGGAACAGAACACAACAGAACACAACTTTCTAGGATAGCCAGATGCAAATGAGGGAGAATTTCTTTACTTAAGAAGTTTTGTAAAAGAAACAGAAAATCTGTACAGGTTTCATTTGTCAGTCAGACATGAAAAAGCCTATTTCTTGCTCAAATCTCCTCTCTGCTGCATTGGGGTCCCACCCTCCATTGTAAGTCGCTTCTTTGAGTTCCGTTGTAACTTGGGACGGTCCCTGAACAAGCTGCTAAGTCGGGGCTCTTCAAACTTGGCAGCTGTAAGGCTTGTGGACTCCAATTCCCAGAATTCCTCCTCCTCCTCCAGGCCTATTAGCTCAGGGATTCTGGGGGTTGAAGTCCACTGGCCAAGACGGGAGGCCCCTGTGTTAAGTCGAGGGCTGGCGCGCTCCCTGCCTGCTTCTCCCCTACTCCTCGGCGTAGGGCCACCGGGGCTCAGCTACTTACACTTCTGCAGGAGCTCCGCTCGCAGAGTGGCACTTTTGGGCTTCCGCTTCAGCTGGAAGTGTTTGACGGGAGGCGTGAAGGGCCCGGCCAAGGTGGTCAGGGCGTTTTTGTTCAAGTACTGGCATTCCAAAGGCAACATGGCGGAGGATTCACAGTCGCTCACTGGGTCAAAATACAGGAGTTCAGCGTCAAACGAGAGCAGCCGGCGGGGGGACGATGGGAGGGTCCCTCCGGAACGCAAACGCTGAGACCAGGGGGCCTCCTCCCTCTTGGCTCCCTAGTGCAGGAGCTGCGGAGGAAGACCCTCGCCCCTCAAAAACAGGTTGGGGAGGGGAGGGGGTTGATGCCCGGTGGGAGAGGCCCGAAGGACCGGAGGGAAGGTTACGGCTGCGGGAGAGGTTGCCCTCAAAGGTGGGCAGGAGGCCTTGGACAGGGATGGTTCAGAGGGCGCAAGGGATGGTTGGGTGCCTAGGGCTGGCGTGGGCACCGTGGACGTGGGGGCTGGGCTCTAGGGCTGCCACAGAAATGCCCGGCCTGGCCTGGTGAGTCCCAATGGAAGGGAGAAATGGCAAGGGCAGGATTGGGGGGGGGGGGGGGGGGGCCCAGATTTGGCCCCCAGAAACGGGAGGCCGGGCCCCCCCCGGGGAGGGGGGGGGGCGGGGAAGGCTTGGGGGGGGGGGGGCCCTGGACCCTCATTAGGTCCCCCTTTCCCTCCAGAGAACCCCGGGGCCCCCCAAACCAAGCCAATCCGAGGCTTTCTTCCTTTTCACTTATTTGGAGCCTTCCGGTGTTCTTGGGCGCCTTTTCCTGCGTTTGAATCCTACGTTTCTACCCTCTTGGTTGTACCGAGTGTTTTTCCCTGACTGAGTTACGTGGGAGGAAGCAACTGGGAAGGTCCCCAAAGAGATGGTGACCAAAAGAAAACCCAACAAATCAACAGTAGACGGGACCAAGCAGGGGCCACGTCAGCGGCAAAGAGTCCGCTCCTCTCTGGGCTTGTTCTGGCCTCCTGGCCGGCGTCTCTGTCCAGATGGGCCAGGCCAGACACCCACAAGCCCAGCAGAGGATTCTTGGGGGGGGGGGGGGGTCGGCGGGGAAAAGGTCCGTTCTCGGGAGGGGGGGGGGGGGGGCATTAGGGGTAGGAGTTCCACCACTTTGGGCCTTTGGGGGTGCCAAGAGGGGGAGGTGAAGCGACACTGAGCCGAGAGTAACTCAGGAGGAGCGCCTGATACGAAGATCATCTTTCTGCAAAGGTGAATACAGACTTATTATTTATATGCATTTATAAACTCTAGGTAAGAATAGGATTACTACACCAGGTGCGTGCATTTGGACACCCTTCCAGGCAGTATTCCACATCACCTTCAACTTAGTCTTGACACCTGGTAGCTGCCCGGACGAATCCCCCAAATGTTCTTGGCCAAGTGTTGGCCATGGCCTCCTTCCTAGGGCCGAGGTAAAGGGACTGGCCCAACGTGGAAGGCAGGACTCAAGGCACCCAAGCCCGTTGTCTCAACCACTACACCGAGTTGGCTGCGTATTCAAGTCAGCCCAGCTGCATAGGATACACAAATACTGAGCGTGGCGTGTGTGCAATGTCATTACGAGGCCGTGCAGTGCTACCCTCCTCCCGATGCAACCGGTCACACCATTCCTGCCCCCTGCTTGCCAACCGTGGGAGAGAAGCCTCCCCCTCCCTCTGGAGAGGCCTGCCAAGGGCTGCTGGGTCCCTTGGCAGAGATACTGGCAAACCTTTACCGCAGGCGGCAGGTGGCACCTGGCCACAAGAGACGGGCTCCCCTTTTAGTCCCCGGATCCTAAAGAGGATCGCCGAGAAGGGGGGGTCGCTTTCCCTTCCACTCCGAGCCGTTCTTGTGCCAGTTCTGCACAGCCCACGCCTGGCACCTGCCCTGGGTGCCCTGCCAGCCTCCTGCTGACTCCCCTCCTCGTCCCAAACAGGCTCCCTGGCACCCCATCACCCACCCGTTGCTCCAGAGGCCTCTGGAGAAGACGGAGAAACTGCGGGGACCTGTTTGCCTCTGCCCGAGACCCTCTCTAGCAATGCACCGAAGGTCTGACGGGGAGGGCAGCCTTGGCACGAAGCCCCCGCCCCCAGATGCTTCCTTGATCGCAGCGCTGCAGGGAGGCAGCTTCCTCCAGAGGGCACTATTCAGGCAGCGGGGGGGGGGGGGAATCGGCCAGAGACCAGAGGCTGCCTGCTTCTGCCGTTTTGCACACCCCGCAGGGGGCTCCGCAGAACAAGCCCGGCCTGTCCCGAAGCCGCTTGCCAAGGATCAACAGCGTGTTTGAACTTTGGCTCATAAGGTGAGACAGGCATCCCCTCCCAGAGGAGCTCCCTGCGTGGAACCTAAGAGCGCTCGGGCACCGTTACCTTTCTCTCGCAGTTCTCCTAGGATGTCCTGGACATTGGGGTTCTGCTCTTCCAGATCAAGATTAAGGGAGCCAATATCTGGAAAGGATTTTAAAATGTCAGCCACCATCAAGACCCAGGGGTCTGGATCCAAAGTAGCCAGCTGGATAATTTTCGTCAGGGCGCCTTTCATCTAGGAAGAAGGAAAGAAAAGAAAAGAAAAGAATGAAGGAATGAATGAATGAACTAAAGGGGTGGAACGTTCAAAGTCATCTGGGACTTTGTTTCTGAAGCTCTACAGAGCAGACTCAGCCCCTCCGGGAACTATGAACAGGCCGTGCAGAGACCCAGGAGCAGAGCTGGGCACATGTCATGCCAGCGCCAGCTCCTCTCTGCAATGAACACTGCGGGGGGGGGGAGGGAATGCTCTGCAGAAGCACCAGCACCCCCAATAAAGCTGCCATCTGACAGAATCGACAACATTTTCAACGTGCGACTGAAATACTGAAACAGCAGCTGTATAACGGAGCTACCATCTCTTTTCAAAGTAAGGAACATACGAGGCTGCATAAAATCCATGCCACTATTTTGAGTCCTCGTTGTCCGGCTGCAGGACTCCAGAATCCTGACCAGACAGGCCTTTCCTCCCTGGAGCCTCCTTTTTGAGAACCCAAGCCCTGAATCGGGGAGATTTATCAGTAAAGTATGCCCTGGATCTCTCTACCGCCAAAGGTGATGCGAAGGCTGTGAGAAGCCTGCAAGAGCCTATATTTAATGCCTAGAGAACCACATGAGGATTGGCAGCTGGTAGAAACGGCCACCTGCCAGTTTCCCTGTCAACAGAAAAGTATCAGATTCGATAGGAAACAGGCAAAAACCACGAGGTTGCAGTCCATCATTAGCTTCATCGTAACAATTCACGAAAATGAAATTTAGCTTTTTACACGGGCATAATTTTGGCCTGTAACCAAGAAAATTCTTCTCAGAGAGAAGCATCATCAACTGGGCTTGATCCAACTCTTAACTCAGACAATTTCAAGGAGAGGGAAATTAATCCAAAGTCTTAGGAGAGGCCGGTTCCTGCGTAAAGGCTTCTTATGGGATCATAAGGATTAGCTTCAGCTACCTGCCAAATGTCATTTTTAGGCTCTTATTTTGTTCCGGTGTTGGTTTCCCCCCAGTTCATATGGATAAATGCACGTGACTCTATCCTTTCAGACAAGTGTTAATTCTTTAACTGTCTTCCCCTTCTTCTTTGACCTCTTGGAAGTTATTGTTTATCTCCCAGTAGAGATTTTGGAGAAAGCTGCAGGGTGGTGGACCATGGTGATCAAAAACTACCTTTTTTTGAACTGAGGAAGAAGCAACTGTCCAGGGCCAAATTAAACAGCTGCTTTTTCCCAAAACAACCGGAGGTGAAACAGTTTGGCTACAAATGCACAAGACAACAACGTCGCCACCACACAAAGAAGGAAAACCCAAACAAGGTCCAGTTGAGACTAGAAAGTTCGCGAATGCTAAAATATTTTACATATTCGGCAATCCCACAATACAGTATTTCAACTTCTGCTCTTACAGCAGTCCACTGCCTTTCACAATGAATAATTTGAAAATCAAGGTGTTCTTATTTACTGTACAGCATCAGGAAAGTTTATATAATTGTACTGTAATGGATAGTTATTTTCCAACTTGCAGTTAAGATTATTCCATTATTTCCCTCCCATTTCCCAAAATCTGAAGAAGAAAAAAATGGTGCTCCTGAATTTTAAATGTCTAATGGAGATCCTCCATCATCCAGGTCCCAGTTGCCCCAAAGGTGCTTTTTCCAAAAGGCAATTGGGCTTTCTTGTTATTTTCCCCCCTTGGAAAGCATTTCGCTTCTCATCCAAGGAGCTTCTTCAGTTCTATTCGGTTCTTCAATTCTCTCCACTGAGAACTGAAGAAGCTCCTTGGATGAGAAGCGAAATGCTTTCCAAGGGGGGAAAATACCAAGAAAGTCCAGCTGCCTTTTGGAAAAAGTACCTTTGAGAGTCCTGAATTTTTAGTTACTATATTAAGAAACCACTCATACAATTTGAACATGTGGTGAATATGCAGCTTCTCCCAATCTGGTTTCAAGGTTCTAAAATTCAAAATATTGGCTGCCAAGCAAATAAGATTAGCCTGCCATTTCATTTCTCCGAGACAACAGGGAGTCCCATACGGGCCTGGGACCCTGGGAAGCTTTCAACAGAAGGCATAAAAAAAGCCAAGTCACACACACACACATAACACAAAGCGCCCAGCAGCGGAGCCTCCTCAAATGACCGTCCACAGAGGCAGGGAGGGAGCTGCATCCCGCTCCCCTGGCCTGGCAGAATCCCAAGTTTTTAGGGCTTGGTAACAGGCCGGCCGGCAGGCAGACCCGGAGCTGACCTAATCACAGAGGGAATGAGGCTGTTTGAAGGCCCGGCAGGCAAGATTTCCGACTGAAGCAGGCTGGCTGGAAACCCTGGGCTTTCTATTCCAAGATATACGGAAGGCACCACCCACCTCTGGGAGTGGACTCTAGCGAGACGACCTCCTGAAAAGAGTCCAGTTTATATTCTGATAAAATGGGAATGACATATATATATATATATTAAATGCTAGAATACACTTCACTACCCAACTGGGTAACATCATCAGGGACATGGAGTGTGGGCTTTGCTCCTTGTAGCCTTGCCCTGCCAGCAGTGGAGGGAGTGTGGTGGTTTTTCTCCTTGTTAGTTCCTTGATTAGGACATTGTTTTCTGCTTGGTTGCTTGTCTGGTGTCAATCCCTGCTTATCTAGCTGCTGCCTGCTGGAGATGATGTGTTCTGCTCTTTATGTTCCTTGCTTTGTTTTTAATTGGCTATTTTGAATAGCATATACACCTGGTTTATCTCTATGTGCCTGTTGATGGTGATTTGCTTGAGTGCCAGGCTTCCAGAAATTCTCTGGCGTCTTTGGACCATCTCCCACCCTCTGAAACTATGGTGAAATCTGTCCACATCTTGTGCAATTAAGACGTTTTTATCCTATCTTCTGACTGCATGGATGCACTCGGCTAATCTTCTGCCTGCCTGTCCTGCCTAGTGCTATTTGGGTCTTTGCACTTGTGTTGTAGGCGACTCTTGGGTTTCTCCTTGGGCCAGAGAGTCTTTTATGTAAGAGGTTTCGGAGAGCTTTAGTAGTGGGTTCGTGGGTGTGGTTCTAATAGGGGCCTGTTGGATGTTTCGGGGGGGGGGATTGTGTATGTAGCGCTATCCTTTTCACAACCTGTTGCAACAGGTTATGTTGCAGTGGGCTAAATGGCACTTTTTAATAAAGTTGCATATCCATTTTTTTGGAAGCGGTTGTGTAGGCGCCTTTTCCCTTTTTTCTGGTGTTCTGGGTTGCTGCAATGCCTCTGAGCTTGTCTGAATAATGTTCTTACCCAGCACCTGTTGGGGGAAGCCGGGGTGTTACTTTGGCAATGGAGCACTTGGTGACTGGGAGTTTTTAAACATTTCTACTTTGCTGTTGCTTCTTCTGGTGATGAAGATATCCAGGAAAGGTACCGTGTCGTTCTTTCCTTTCCTTGTGAACGTTACTCTTTGAAGGTGTTGTTGTTTCATGTGTCACCTCTACTTGTTCCTTTAATTATGAAGGCGCCACCTACATAACGGATCCACACTGTTGGTTGCATCTGTGGGAGTGGCATAGTTTCCAGACCAGCATGTCTCAACCTTGGCAACTTTTAAGAGGCCCAAACTTCCAACTCCTAGAATTCTTGCCAAGCTCCTCTAAGTATTTGCTACTCTTCTGGGGACACCTTCATCCTTCTTGGGGTCCTCCTACACTCCTGGACAACAGCCCATGACCCGCCTTCCCTGGAGAGCTCTCTTCACCTTCATTAATGATCTGTACTCTTCTGTACTCTTGAAAACTGGCTCGCGGTCTTTCCCCTGATCCTTCGTCCTACGGATACAAGATTTCAAGCATAAAGTATAATTGTTGCAGGATGCAAGAATTACAGGAAGGTTTGGATTACCTAATTGGGAATTGATGTGAATGAAAGAATGGATTGTGTTAAGGAATACAAGGTTAACACTGGAGGGATAATTGGAATGGCATGTTTTTTTTATGGTATGGGAAAAATAAAATCCATGGCCACTTTGAAAGACATTATGTAAGAAACACCTTATTGTTAATATGGGGGGAAAAAATAAGAAAACAACATTATTTGAAGATTCCAGTCTGGCTTTTGACAATGGAAGTGTTTATATATCCAAATGTTCTCAAAAAGGGGAATATTGTTGGATATAAAGATGTTTTAAATGAAAAGGGTGAACTCAAAACAAGAACTCAATGAACAAGGGATTGATATGAATTGGTATTTATGCAAATACATTCTAGGTATGAAAAAGATGCAAAAGAGGAGGGGTTTTATGATAAGTTGACAGAATTGGATAAAATTCTCACAGGAAGAGGAACTATAAATTAACAATGTCAACAGCATACAAAGAGAACCTATACAAGATGTTTTATAGATGGCATCTTGCGCCAGCAAGGTTGGCAAAGATGCTTAAAGGTAAATCAGCTAAATGCTGGAAATGCCATCAGACACCAGGATCATATTATCATATGTGGTGGACATGTACAGAAGCGAAAAGATACTGGACAAAAATACACTTACGGTTGGAAAAAATGATAAAACAACATATAGACTTAAAATTCAAGATATTTCTATTGGGAATTCTACCTGATAACTATAGTTAAGAAAAAACGTATTTGATTATTCATATCTTAACAGCAGCTAGAACTGTTTTTGCTCAAAACTGGAAGAATAATAAGATTCCTACAGAAGAAGAGGTGATTATGAAAATATTTGAATGTGCAGAAATGAATAGATTAATACTGGAAATTAAAGAACAAGAAGATACAGATTATATGATATGGGATGTATTTTATAAATGGTTGGAAAACAAAGAAATTGAATGAATATAAGATAAGAGGTAATGAGAATACTATGAAAGAGAAAAAAGGATGAAACTTTTAATATGAATGCAACTTTAATGATATATTTAACATGAATAGTATATTAAATATGAATATGTGCACAAGATATATGTATCCAGTTAACATACCATTGAATTGAAAGATGGTCATTTTGTAAAAGAAATTTAAAAAAATAATAAAAAGATTTGAAGCGTAAAGTATGCAAAAAGCATAACTTCAAGGGGGAATATATACGGTACCCAATACTGTACATGTCTACCTTGGGGTTCCTACTCCTAGCAGGGTGCGAGGATACTCTGGTCCTCCTGCTGCTAAATCCTCACCCCACGCCTCTTGCCTCTCCTCTTCCCTCCCACCGGTCTGGCTTCTCTCCAAAGAAGGCCCTTTGAGCTGGCTCGTGCACCGGATAACCAATTAATCAGCTGCCTCTGTATGCCTTCCTGCTACTCCCACCTTGGCCAAGATCTTCCCTCAGGAAAAGTCACACCATCGGGATCATTCAAGCCTGACCGCTTTCCCCAAAGTCAGGAGATCAACTCCACAGCTCCTTCCTAACGCCTCTGTGGGGTTCCATTTCTGCCGTCGTTTCCCTTCGTGCTAGTTACCTGCCTGGGACTGGGGGCTGAGATTCATCCATGTTCTTTTAAGGGATAATAACTAAGAATAATGCAACAGCAGGAGCAAATTTGGGGTCACAGAGTTCTGGTCTTCCTTAGGCATGGGAGCCAACTCAAGTCATCCTGCACCTAGGTCTAAAGGAGAAAAGGTGCTTTTCTGGAAGTGGGGAGCATTTGCTGTATTTATGCCTTGAAGTGGGTATTCTTCCCCCCTCCAACCCTGGGCCTACACTGTACTGGACAGAGGGAGGAAAGTATGAATGAAGGGGACAGTGGGCAGGGCACCAGGACTTTGCCTCCAGCTGCCAGCTAATCCTTAACTCACATCTTCCAGAGACTGTGTGGCTATCATGTGGCCCAGAAAAACACTTTAAAAGAAAAAAAGATGTATGCACTGGGGGCTTTCCCAACCTCCTCAAAGCCCGTTTTTTCTGCTTTGGATCCAAATAGCTGCACACCCCTCATGCAAGCAGTTTTGAAGCAAGATATGGGGTGCATTCCTGAATCCAACAGGAAAGAGACGGACTCTCAACACTTGTAAGAGGACACTGGCTGTTTCCAAGCAACCTACAGGTGGGAGCTGAGCCGCCTCCCCATCGCACTGGAAGATCCTGAGCACTGAGCTGTCTCCACCTGCCCACCTGCTCATTCCCCATTGGGGAAGGAGAGGGCTCCTTGGAACTCCTCCGCCTTTCCTCTTTCCACGAATAAGAGTTACTAGTCCGAGCTCAGAAAACCCGGTTCCTTGTTTCCTGGCCAGGTTTCTGCCAGAAAAGTTGGACACAAAGTGGCATCTGCTGATCTAACAATTCATTATGTAAAAAAGAAACAAGGTATTCTCAGTATTTTTTTTCAAGAATCACTTCAGAATTCTGAGCTATTTATTCATCCAGGCCTTTTAGCAGAGTTTGGTATTTATTCTACCTGCTTCTTAGTAGGGTAGAATGACTCACTGAATATTTGTGGTCCACATTCCTCTATGGAATTCAGGGTGATCAACATTGGAGGCTACAAACAGAATTCCCAGAGGCCAACGCTCCCTTCACCAGGTGTTCCAAGGACATCTAGACTAGCCTCCTCTAATATACGCATCTCTATCAAGAGCAATACCGTAGATAACTATCCCCATTTCCCCATATCAATGATCATGAAGACTGGAAACAGGAGCTAGGATGCCAACAAATGCAAAGAGGAACACCTTTAAGGAGATGGCTTTAATCAGCCTGCCTGAGGTCCAAGGCAGGGATGGAGGCTGAAACAGGAGGAAGAAACGGACCAGCTGGATTGCTAACAAATGATTTTTCTGGAATGCAAAGTGAAGGGCCGTATGACTGCCCAGACATACCCACGTCACTTTGGGGCCAACAATGCCAAAATTGTTCGCCAGCAGCGGTGTTCGGTATTTATCCACCCCTGTAGCGGGAAATATACTTTGTCTTATTCCAAGCTGAGTAAACACAGAGGAGCGAGTTGCGGGTGTTGTACTTGTGTCAGGCAAACCCAAAGGCAGGTAGGAAGGTGTTTGACCACTCACACATGCTTGGAAATACAGAAAGAAGCGACAGCACGCCTGCTACCCAGAAATCCAGTCCAGAGTGGCAGCTAAGGGAGGCAGGTGGGGGTGCTAGAAGCCCAATGCGGCATCCATTCAAAACAGGGCGAGCCAGAGAGGCAGGCGGGACTGGTGAGACCCCAGTAGTCAACTGGCAGAGAGTTCCCTGGGCTGCACAACTGAGAGCCAAGGAGGAGAGCAGGAGGCAAGTAGGCAGGAACAGAGAGGGATCCCTGGAGGCTCCTCTGAGTAGCCCAGCCGGTGGTTAGGAGCACCGACGTCTTCGCTTCCCGAGGAATGAAGGAGGTCTCCCTTGTTTTGGTGTCTGAAGCTGCTGCCCCATCTTGGAAGTGGGCACCCTGCCAGGATCTGGCCTCTCGCCGTCTCTTGTGAGGGGAGTTGGTCTCCTACCTATGCCTCCCGAGCCGGGCAACTTGACGGATCTCGCACACGCACCCCTCGGTCTCCGAGACGTCCTGGGGCCGGCATTACTGCCCTGCCTGCAGCTGCCTGGCAGAAGGATTTCTTTTTACGGCGGTCCCAGTGACAGGAAAACACTCATTGCAGTTCGGAAGAGGTTACCGGAGCTGCACAAGACTTTTGCCGGCACCTTTTCTGAGCCTGCAGGTCTCTCTTTATGGGCGTCCTCTTCTCCTGTTCTTCTCCTGGTCTCACCTTCCACCCCGAGGCCATTTTCTGGGAGTCTCCCCTCCACGGGGGGGGGGGGGGGG
>NW_020716944.1:316984-327639 GCF_900518725.1 Notechis scutatus | reverse complement strand
GGGGGGGGGGGGGGGGGGGGGGGGGGAAGAGAAGCAAGAGGGAAGCTGCTCCTGGCAGAAGGAGAGACGGGGGATTTCTGCTCCCGTGGCTACTACAAGGGCAGAAATGTAGTGTCTCTGCAGATACCTGATCCAGGCATTTGAAATGGATTGAAAAACCCCTTCTGACCACCACATCGGAATACGGGGTTCACGTGTGGATAATAGGGAGGAAATGGGAAGGTGGGCGTTAATGAGACCTTTCATTTTTAAGCAGAAAATAGTTTTGCTTTCATTGGTGCTTTGGTAAATGCATCTGCTGTGGGATTGTGTGCAAAAGGTGTATTGTTCAGGTGTCATAATTTTGACCGAGTTTTGAGAGATGAAATAATGCTCTTTCTCTCTGTGCATGTTTAGCCTGCGTTCTTATGTAATTTCTTTAGTTAATTGCAGCCAAATATCCTGACTCTCCGTAGCAATGCTTCACGGTTTATGGCTATGAAGCCCCACAGCTACGTAATCTCCAGCCGTTACAGGGATCGAGAACAGTTGCTGAATCATATGTAAAGCTTGCGATTGTGTGACTGATGTCACATTATCTTGAGAACATCACGGGATGTCACAGCATCCTGCTGAAATTCTGGGGTTAGATAGTTAGCACTGCCGCCACCACCACCACCCCGGTATTTTTACTCTGCTCCCTGTTGCCACCTATTTTAAAGTTCTAGAACCAAATAACAGGTGGACATAAATGCAGGTGTTGAGCAGAATCATTTTGCAGCAGAGCTTCTGCCTTCTGTCCCATCTCTTTCAGGCCAAGAACCAGCTTTGGGTTGAGGTGTGGTTTGTTGTACAGGCACAGTGGCCATCTTGACTTTTTTGACCACGCCTCTGTGGATGCCCCTGGGACACTGATGCTCTTAGGACCTGAAGCGTTACAAATTGAAATTATCCCTTCCCTTGCCCGTGGAGTCCATATATAGGTAGAGAGAATATAATGGAAATATTACAGTCTTAAGGAAAATACTTCTCTGCTTTTCTTTTTATAAGAAACCTCTTGATATTATTGCTTCTGGCTTCTGTTATTACTGCTTACTTTTATTTAATAACATTCTGTTATTCTGTCTTCTATTTCTACCAATTTTACAGATTTCCCGAGAAAGGATGTAGCTAAACATGACAACTTCATTAGTTGTGTCAGATAGTAAGAATGTGGTATTGATTTACGAGTTCTTAATGTTGTAGTTTTGACTCGTGTGGATTGCTGGGGGGGAAAAATCACACTCGGTGCTCCCAAAGATCCCTGTTAACCCCAGCCTTTCCTCTTTTCTCCTGGGAAGGAGGAAGGCTTAACTAGCGAGATGCTCAGTGTTTGCACGAGGAAGATGGTACTTTTGGCCCCTTTACTTCTGATGACGGGGCTGATTTCCACGAAGGCCGCTACGGCTGAGGAAGAATCAGGGACAGCGATTCCCGCGGAAAGCAAGTATTCAATTTCGTCTCTCCTCTCAAATCAACACATCCACATACATGTTACCTGTGGAGGGTTCTGGGATAAACCTAGGTGGGCGAACAGAGAGTCCTTCTAAAGAAGCCGACCACTACGCCCCACCTGTTGCATTGCGAGGTGCGTCCAGGGCTTTGAACAGGCAGCTGCAGCCCCCGTGGTGGTGGTGCTGGTGGTTATGCACCCACAGCCTTCGAGGTGCACCTGGGATCTTTGATCTCAAGCTGGATCACAGACTGCAGTTACCTTGCACACAGTGTAAATGTGTTTTGCTGCAAAAGATGAAATCGGCATTTTTCAACCCGAAATCACACCCAACAACGCTTGTCCCTCTCAGAGGGGCTCCTACAATATTTTTAGTTGCCTTGTAAAAGTGTGTTTTTGCCCATAGTTCAGCATCATAATAGACTACATAGTATGTATACTGCATATACGTTTTGGGAAGCATGAACTGAGTATGTTCACCCTCAGCCCAACCAAAATCCTTACAGTTAATCCTCAAATTATAACCATAATTGAGCCCCAAATTTCTGCTGCTAAGTGACACAGTTACGGGAGTTTTGTCCTATTCTATGACCTTTCTGACCACCATTGTTAAGCAACTGGGGACACAGCTGGGAAGAGAATTGGGCTTCCCCCGTGACTTTGCTTGTCCGAAGGTCACAAAAGGCCATCACATGATCCTGGGACGCTGCAACCGTCATAAGTACATGCCAGTTGCCAAGAGGAGATGCTGCAACAGTTGTCATAAGTGTGAAAAACGGTCATAAGCCCCTTTTCTCAGTGCCGTTGTAACTTTGAACGGTCACTAAACGAATTGTTGTAAGTGGAAGGTTACCTCTATTTCTTTCCTGAGTCGGAGTTCGCACAGGGCAAAGGAAAGCTGGCTTGTGCCAGCCTGGAAACTTCCTCCGGGGTCGTGTTTCTAGACCTCTGCAGTTTGAAGGTGGGTGGACCTCAATTCCCAGAGTTCCCCAGCCGTGTCGGTGGGGCAATTCCTGGAAGTGAAATCTGCACACTGTGAAATTGCTAATCAGATACATTCGTTGATTATTTTTTTCATCGCAACTTTTTAAACATCTTGGGGAAGCCAAAGAAGAATCGTCAAGCGTTTTGGGGCATGGTTTTTCTGCTTTTAAAAAAAAAGAAATCAATGCAATGGTTATGGGTCGCCACCAGAGGCAGTAACTTGATTGCAAACCCAGTCCAATCTAAAAATATTTTGATTAGTATAATGCACCATCAAAGGAATATTGTACCATCTGTGAATTGTTTCTGTAATTACTTCCTGATGACGTGCTCAGGTGGATTGACAGGCAGTTTTATGGCATAAAAAGCAGAGTCCCAAATTCAGAATCCAAATCCTCACCGAAAGACTCTCAGGAAAGCAGGTGTTGTAGAAGAAAAAATGTGGCATTAGATATTAGAGATGGCAGCAGAACGTTCTTCCATTCCTGTGTCATTTCTTGCTTGATAAAATAATAAAAGGTTGGGATTTGTGAGCAGCCGTTCACTGAAATGCATTCAGCCAGGATCCCTTTCCCATCAAGTCCCTCGTTTATCTCCGTCTTTGTCTTCCCGTTCTTTTTCCCAGCCATATTAATTCCCCCTAAGTGAACTTTTTTAAGCTGCTCTGTTTGGTAAAAATGCCTGTAATATTTAACTTTGCAGAAATGTGTTTACATTTTTAATTGTCTACCTTTGATTGTGGTATTTTATAGGAACTCTTAAAACAAAAATTCTACCAAAGGTATCGTAATACTTCTCACATATTAAGCCAAAGACTGTTTCCAGAATTTTTTCCAGAATTCCAGAGCTTTTGACCAGGGAATAGACAGGGAAGCTAAAGGGCATGGCATTGGTGCTTTTTCTGGCAGCGTTGCCATAGCTGCTATGTCGAAGTCCCCACCAAAGAGTCTACTCTGAGCCTCTCCCCTTTTTGAGGGGTGTTTTAACTCTTTGGAGAATGAAAATGAACGTGAACCCCTAACATGAAGATGGGGAATTTCTGGTCCAGGGATCCATTCACTCCATCTGCTGTTCCCAAAGCCTTTCTTTGAATCCCAATTTCTTCTGATCTTCAACTTCCCTGGGTGCAGAGAAAGGATTGGAAAAGTCCCTTCCTTCCTTCCTTCCTTCCTTCCTTCCTTCCTTCCTTCCTTCCTTCCTTCCTTCCTTCCTTCCTTCCTTCCTTCCTTCCTTCCTTGGAAAACGTGGCCGTCGTCTTGCCAGAACAAAGGCTGGAAACTCTTTCAGCCGTTCTTCTGATTCAGAGATTAGCAAACTGCCGCCCCACGGAAAGCTGATAGGCTGACTTCCTGTGCTCGCTGTGGAGCCTTGCACGCGTTCTGTACTATTTCCTGTTCTTTAAATGTTTCCATTCAAACCCACTTCCAGGTCGTCCCTGCGTTGACTGCCATGCCTTTGAATTCATGCAGAGGGCTTTGCAAGATTTAAAGAAGACGGCGTACAATTTAGATTCACGAGTATGACATTTATTTCTTATTCCATTCACTGCCCGCCCCTCTTGTTTCAAAGTGACTTTCGTTGCCCTTGATGCGCAGAGATCGCCGGCTTCAGGGAATGTGATGGGTATCAGGGTTGGTAGGAGAGGCAGGGCGTTTCCTTCCTCTTCTCCACCGGAAGAAAGGTTGCCGGGGGGGGGAAAGGGCAGCGAGGAGGGCGAGGGGAGAGAGGGGGGGGAATGCAAGGGCAGGCGGTCGACGGAGCCCTGAGCCTTTGGGGAACCCCCCACCCCTCGTTTTGCAGCTCAGGGTTGGGCAGTCAAGTTCCGGAGGGTAAACGCAGTTCCGCAGGGCTCGTCTTCCCAGACCTCCGGACACCAGGAGGTTTGGCTGGCTGGTTTTAAAGACGTTCGCCCTGGTCTGGTCTCCAGAGGCATCCCTGGACTCTTTATTGGCCTTCGGCTGGGTCAGATTTAAAGTAGTTTTCTCCTTCTGTCTCCTGCCCAATTATTTTGACCCTCATTGGTGACCCTGGTGATGAGGTGGAGCCGCCTGGCTCCCGTCGGCCCCTCTGCACGCTGCCTCCCCTGCGGCGGCTGGCTGGCACTGCCCTCCTTGCACCTTTTGGGCTGGGCTAGCAGGAGAAGGTGACCCTGGAAGCGGCTCCTGCTCTCACATGCAACCCCTGCCCTGACACCCCCTGGCTGCAGCAGCAGAGGACCGGGAAGGTGGCCTTTGGAAAGAGGGCTGGAGCAGTGCTTGAAGACGAGGCCGAGAGTCTGTGCTGCCCAGGGCCTCGGCTGCAGCCAG
Source organism: Notechis scutatus (assembly GCF_900518725.1). Next base: position 322,878 of record NW_020716944.1, on the reverse strand, counting down.
GGAGGAGAGCCAGAGGCAGGAGGGGCCTTACTCAGCCCTGGGCTGCTTTGCACCACTGGGAATGGCTCAGCCGCCACTTGGCCGCCTCCCGTCCCCCGTCTCCCACCTGACGCTCCTGAGGGCTGCTGCCCGTGACTGACCATTGCCATCCCCGTGCAAGGGGAGCCGGTTTGGGAAGTGGCAGGCCCAGGAAACAACCTGGGAGGAGGTGGGCTTAGGCAGAAGGGTCCCGGCAAGGCCTGCAGAGTTCGGCCTGCGTGGACTGAGCGCAGGGAGAGCTGGAGAAACGTGGGCCCGTCTCTGAATGTAACCCGGCTGAGGGGCCAGGGAGACCAAGGAGGAGGGGTCAGCGATGAAATGGGGAGGGGTCTCCCAATGGCTCACGGAGCTCCCTCTCCATTCACCCCAGGTCCCTCCCAGTGGGGGAGGAAGGCTCCCTGGTGCCCTGAGCACTGACACATGTTGGGGGCCCCCACCTCCTTTGTACCCGCTGTACAAACGGCGCCACTTTGTGGTGGCCCCTTTGGGCCTGGTGCCCTGAGCACGGGCTCCGTCCCCTTCGTGGTCAGTTCAGCCCATGCCGTCCCTCCTCTGCTTCGTGACCTTCAACTGATTCAGCCCCCCTCCCTCCCTCCTGGGTATCCCTTGCCCAGCCCCCTCGCATTCGGGCTCTTCTGGCTGGCTGGGGGGGTGCTGGGGGGCTCAGACCGAGGATTTAAAAGCGCCCCCCCCCATTAGAGTCACAGGGACCCTGGAAGGCTCGGCTGCTGAGACTGGCCCGTCGTCTCCTGCCAACTCCGGGCCTAGCGGGGGGGCTGCCCACTGATGCCGCTGTGACTTGGTCCCATCTCTGCCTTCCTGGGTCTGTTCAGATCCACCTGGGGAGCCAAGGGGTCCCGGGGCCCTTCCAACCCAGCCGTGCTTGGGGGTCAGGGCGTGCTTTCCTCCTGCTGCTCATCCCTTGGAAGGAGGAGAAGACTGAAGGCTTGGGCAAGTTGAATAGCTTCCCACCCCCCCAACAGGAAAGTAGCAATTAGTCGGTAGTTCTGCTGCATTGTTAGATAACCCCAGTTAAAATAAGGACAGCCACGTCTCTGTGTAGCATAGCAAGATTTGTCTTAAACTAAGCATAAAGCAGAATTTAAAAACCGTGTTAGGTGCCTTTTTCCCCCCATTTCCTTTGTTTGCCTTTGTAACCAGGAGAGGCTGTAATGAGAAATTGACTAACCTGCTTTGTGCCCTGCTCTCTTCCCCCCTCCCTCCTTCCCCCCCCCCCCCCCCCCCCCCCCCCCCCAGACGGAGACGTTGCTTTTCAAAGTGGAGAAGAGAACCTTATGTGACTGTTTAGCCACCAATGCCCTGAACTGAGTCCTGCAGAGACACTCTCACACACACACATACACACCTGGGAGGATCTTCCACGGCGCTTATCAACCTGCTGTTAGGAAAGAAAAGAGGCCACGCCTGTAAAGCCGACGGCTTCGGAAACTGAGGGGAGAATGTTGGTATGAGATTGTCGCGCCTGAATTCAGAGTGTTTTTGTCTTATGTCCGCCCGACCTCCCCTTGTGTCCTCAGGAGTTGCAAGGTAATTCCCAGAGAAAAGGAGAAAAAATGGGAGGGACAACGATGGACTTTTGCAAAGCATTGGAAGTTTTGTTTTCACAAGCTTTCTTCTTCAATGTTATATTCCCCCCCACACACACACACACACACAATTAAAATTAATGAGTGAAGACTCCAGCAGGGATTCTAGGGATCTTTTGCCGGGACTCTTCTTCTCATGAGTGTTTTTAGAAAGAATTGGACATTTCTGCCAAATAATATATACAAAGCAGGCTTTGATCATAGGCAAAATATGTTTTTGATGGTGTGCAAAAGATGTAAAACGCAACACAATCAAGTTGGAGGCTGAGTCATTAAGCGATTTAATTATTGAAGAAAATTAGCTGAACAGTTAACGAGGAACCGTTTCAAAAAATGATCAGCCCTGCCATTGGACTTCTCCTTGACTTGAGGGAACAAGGTTTCCTTAGGTAAAACTTTGTGAATAAGGCCTGGGAAGGTTTTCCGTTGTCGCCTTTTCCTTGCAGATCCGTGGAAGCGCATCTCTAGCCAGCCCTTCGCTCTCCTGTTCTTGGCGCCCTGAGCAATGTGTAATTCATCTCCCGACTGTTTTAGCCGAACTGGGTTCTTCCATTATCAGTGCATCATAGACGTTATCTGCGTATCGTTTCTTTTAGAAGAAATGGATTTCTGTGAGTGCATGCGTGTGCATGTGTGTAAATGTACAAACGCTCCAGTGCTGGGGAAACACACTTTTTAAAATAAAGATCTGAGGTCCTGACTTTGGGTTGCTATATTCCAATTCATGCATCCTTTTTTGGGGGGTCGGGGGGGAGAAGCATAGATATTTTATGAATTCTTAATATTTCTATGGTATAATGTTTATTGGCCTGATTCTGGCTTTAGCAATCTTTTTGGACTTCACTCTTCTGTTATTATGCAATATTCTCAAAAGGCCCAGTTCAGGTGAATATCCACTTTCACTTTTGAAGGTTAAAAAAAAAAAACGTGGCTAAGTTGATTGCAGAAAAAAAAAAAAAAGCTTTAAAGCCTGTAAGAAATGAAAGTTCATTTCAGTTGCATCTCAGAAGTTGGATTTCAGGTCCCTCGGGGCTCCCCCGTCAGGCCTGCAAAGATCCAGGGATCCAAACGTCATGGGTTCCTTTGGCCACAAATCCAAATATAGCTTGCCTGGCCTTTTTATTTATATTTAATCCTCCGTCTGTGGTAATAATCTGCATTTGCCTGTATCTGCAATATGACATTCCCATTTCCACGAGAAAGGGCCTGTGGGGCTGCATGCAATGGCAAAGCAGAGATTAAATACTTGGATAATTGCTGCTTATATGCAAAAAGCGGGTGGGGGGGGAGGAGACAGGCCCAACATGCTAGAATGCTGAACTCATCAGCCTGAGAAGGAGGGAGAAGTCTGGGCCAGGACGCCAACCTTTTAGCTGCTCTCCGGAGAAATTGCAGGAGACCCCTGTCAGGGTTTAAAAAAAGAAGGGTGGGATCCTCCCCCCTCCCAATAATTCAACTACCAAGGGGTTGAATAGCAGTGGGGGGGGGGGTTCTTCCCCTTATAACAATGCTGCTGCTATTAAAACAGCAAGAACTACAACCTTGTTTAAGGAACCTCAAATGCATTTATTTAAAATGTTGCCAGAAAAGTGTTTCTCAGTTGGCTCATCTCTTAGATGGGTTCAGATTTCTTCACTTAATTGGATTCAGTGCAATGTTTGTGTGTGAGTGTGTGCGCACGCACGCAGATGGTTGGATGAGGATGGTGGGTGTGTTTGCACATATGGTGCATGTGGGAAGTTTTAGAATAAAGGGGTTTTAAAATTACATCTGCATAGCAGGAGCAGGAGCGTAAATCAATCCTTTGCCTCCCTCAAGGGAGAAGGGAAGCCGCCCCAGCCAGGCTTAACTGGGTGGATAATCAAGAAGTTACGGAGTATTTTGCTGGATCTTGTCTGAAATGGCTGCAGTACCGTCTATTATACCCACCGAGATTCCCATCCACTAAACATGAGACCCCAGAAGTCTCTTCTGGAAGAGCCCAGGCTGGCTGCTGGCTGCTGCCCGTGTTTTCGAGCCTCTCCCTCTCTGAACGAGCCCCGTTCATTTTGGAAGATAAGGACCATCCGGTGCCTCCCCGGTTCTTCACGCTTTCACAGGGGATCACACAGGCAGACCCTGCCGAGCCCCCCGTCCTCCTCTCCCTGCCCAGCCTGGTCCCAGAGGAGCCGTGGGACACCAAACGAAGCGGTTTTTATCCCCTGGTCGTGTTCCTGCTGGAGCTGAGCATCGGTCGGGCCCCTTCCTTTCTCTTTGGCTCTCCACAAGGGGCTTCCTTGTAAAGGGAGAAGGAACAAAAGAGGAGGTGAGTCATTCGGCCCCTTTTTTGGTTCCATGCTAGCATTTTGCCATCTCCGTTAAGCCAAAGCTTTATTTGGAAGTTCTAAAAAAAAACAACCTCAGTTTGACGCTTTCTTTAGTCTTTGCTAACCTCCGTTCATTCTGAGTTTTAGCTCTATTTTTTTTTTTTTTTTTGGTTTATATAGGTAGTCCTCAGCCTGTGACCACAATAGAGCCCAAAATTTCTGTTGCTAAGCAAAATATTTGTTAAGTGAATTTTGCCCTGTTTTATGAGCTTTCCTGCCACCATCGTTTAAGGAATCGCCACAGTTGTTATGTGAGTCACCTGGTTGTTAAGTGAATCCAGCTTCCCCACTGACTTTGCTGATGGGAATTGACCAGCCGGGAATGTCAGCATTCTCAATCATGGGACCTCAGGGGTGCTGCAGTCGGGCCCTCGAAAACCAGCCGTAACTACCTCGTGTTCACCGCCTTCCTAAGATTAAAATGCTCACTGAACGAGTGGTTGTAACCCGAGGACCCCCTGTAGATGTAAACAAACAGAGGCAGCCACACCAAGTGTGCAGGAGCTCACCGCACCCGGCCCAGGAGGGAGCTGAGCCTAATGAAGCATAACCAGAGGGTCCTTCTGCCCTGCCGGTTATTCAATCCAACAGATTCCAGAGAAATAGAAGTCTATTCATCCTTGGAAGGATCATAGGAGGAGGAGGAGGAGGAAAAGTGCATTGCCGGAATTGGGGTTGGTTAGGGGTCTCATTTGGGGGAAGTGGAAATAAAAATATGCCGCATATTATTCCATAGGAAGCCTCCTCCGTAACCAGATTCCAGAAGCAGACCAGGGCCGTTTGCGCAAAGGGAAAGTTTGAAACGGTTTGTGTTTAAATGCTTCCATCCAAAAGGGCAGCGACCTTCACGTGTGGCCCCATCCACGGCCTGCTCTCTCTGCCCACGTTTAGCCTAATCTGTTGGCTGACACCGACTTCCCACTTGAAGCCCTTTGGGCCACTGCTCAGTAGCCTTTCCCAGTCACTTGCACTGAACGTACCTTAAGCTCGTACCGCCCTGGGTGCTTGTTAGTCTCCGTGTCATTTCAGAAGCCCCAGCACAAATGACCCTATTGAGAGCTGGAACCAATCCTTTCACAGCGGGTTAAATCCTGGGGGCCCTCCGAGGCAATTATAGTGACCTAAGCATCGCTTGGTGGTCAGTGTGCAATTCCCACTGTTCCTGTAGTAGGTCAGATGAGTTGGTGGCCTGGGATGCAGCTGGTCACTTGCTGTTATCTACTGTCAAGACGCAAAAGATCACAATTCAAGTGGTTTATTGCTAAGCCCCCCTTGGCCCAGGAATCTTCTCCACTAACAGGCGGCACCTGCTTGGAGTCAGAGAAGGGTCAGCAGAATTCAAGTTGGGCTCAGCTCGCTTGTGGCCACGTAGGGATTTAAGGCTGGCCCCTCTTTTGACTTGGTGAAGTCAAGTGGTGGGATTCAAATCATTTAACAGTCGGTTCTCTGCCCTCATGATTTCTTCCAACAACCAGTTCACCAAACTGCTCAGAAAGTTAACAACCGGTTCTCTTGAACCGGTGCGAACCGGCTGAAACCCCACCACGGCCCCCCCCCCCCGCCCCGTCCTCTGCCGCTCCTTCCCCTACGTCAGTCTATCGTTGCTTCCTTCTGACTTTGCCCCCTTAAGTCAAGACAGGGTGGCTGGCGTGCGCCCAGCAGGATAGAACCAAGCTCAGGCGATGTGATGGTACCACTTTATACTGCACTTTATACTGCAAAGCGGTATATAAATCTAAGGGCTATTGCTATCTGTCCCGAGAGGGCCATGTGCATTGCAGGGAGGGCCAAGATCATATTTTTAATGATCATTTCTGACAGCGGACGAGTCAACCTGTCTGTGGCAAGCCGACTTCAGACAGCAGTGCTGGGCAGCTTCCGC
>NW_020716944.1:220236-311984 GCF_900518725.1 Notechis scutatus | reverse complement strand
GGGGGGGGCGCGGAGGTTGCGCAACGCGGCCAATGGCGGGTCCCCTCCGCTGCTCCCCCCCCCCGCCCGCCCCTCCGGGGCCGCGCCGGGGCCGCGGGGGGGAGGGACTCGCGGAGCCCCTGGGCCCGCCCGCTCGCCCGCCTGCCTGCCTGGGAGGGCCGGGGGCCGAAAGGCGGCGCGGCCCGAGGCAGCCTGCGCAGCATTGCCGCATCCCGGCCGGCAAAGTCAAACTTTGTGTCGCGTCATCCAGGCGGCGCTGGCGGAAAAGCCGGAGCAGCGCCCGGACGCCCCTCGAAGGGCCGCTTTACACGCCCCCCGGCGGGCCGCCCAGCCCGGAGCTCTGCCCCGGCCGAGACTTGGCCCCACGACGCCCCGCTCGGCAACCGCCGCCGGGCCCGCCCTCCGCCCTCCTCCCTCTCGGCGGGGTCCCCGGGCGGGGCGGGTGCGGGGGGCGCGGGCCCCTCTCGGCCAATGAGCGGGGCGCTAGGACCCGGGGGCAGCGCGGCCCCAACTGCAGCGCCGCGGCTGCCTTATAAATGGCCCGCAAATGCGGCGGAGGCTCTTTCCTGCCGCCGCCGCCGCCGCCGCCGCCGCCTCGCCCCGCGCCCCGCCCGCCCGCCGCCCGTTTGATGAATTGCTCGCCTCCCGAGATGGTTTGCGAGACCGCGATCGTGGCCGAGGAGCGGCAGTCGCTCGGGGCCGCCGGCAAGGAGGGACGCCGGCTGCCCCCCGCCGCCGCCCCCGCCGCCGCCCCCGCCGCCGCTGCCGCGCAGATGTGGCCGCCCGGGCCCGCCGCCTCGCCGCCCGGGGCCTCGGCCGGAGGGGGGGAGCGGCCGTCGGGGGCGGCGGGGCTCTCCATCCGGCCCTTCCACCCGGCGGAGGGCGAGGCGGCGCGGCGCATCTTCTACGAGGGCATCCTGGAGCGCATCCCCAACACCGCCTTCCGCGGCCTCAAGGACCAGCCGCTGGCCCAGCTGCTCTACGCCGCCATGGCCGGTGAGTGGCCGGCGGGGACCGCGGGGAGCGGGGGAGCGGGAGCTGCCGGCGCCCGGCTCCCTCGGGGAAGCGCCCAAGGCCACGCGCTGGGCTGCCGCCGGGGCCGCCTCGGCCGCTGGGCGAGCCCGGGAAGCCCCGCCGAGCCGCCGGTGGCCTGGGGAGCCGCCGGCGGGGCCGCCTCTGCAGCCCAGGCTCCCGCCGAGGCCCCGGGGCAGCGGGAGCGCCCTTCGCATTGCAGCGGGCGCGCTCCGGAGCGTCGGCCGGGCCGGGCGGGGGCTGGGAGGCGGAGCCGGCCGGCCGGCGGGGCGCCACGTGCTGGCCGAGGAGGCCGCTGGAGCGGCGGGGCCCCGGGGGGCGAGCGGGGCTTTCGGGCCTTCCCCGAGGAGAGGCGGGCGAGGAGCCGCTGCGCTCAGCACCCTGGACAGCGGCCGGGCGGCGCCTGCAGGCGCTCCATCTGCCCGATTGGCCGTCGGGTGGCTGCACCTCAGCCGCCCGTCGGGGCATCCCCGGGACCGGCTGGGAATTCTGGGCCTTGAAGTCCAACCCCTGGGGAAGTGGCCGGGCTCTGCAGCCTCCAGGGCGAGGCTTCATGGGCAGGGACAGGTGGTTCATGGTTACCAATTGTATGTGGCTGGTAGGCTTTGTTGATTCAGGGCATCACCTGTGTGCTACTTCAGGGCCGCATGGACATTTCGCTAAAGTCTTTGAACTTCAAAAAGCCCAGAAGGTGATTTCGTTTGGTTTTATTACTTTATTTACTATTTTATTACCTTAATCTTACCATTCAGGACAATGTTCAGTGTGTTCTGCAAACGAGTAACAAATAAATTACATAGGGGTATGTAGAAGAGTTTTGGCACATGTCTTACATTTCAAGAAAAGGAAAAGAAATGAAAAATGAACTTTTTTACTTTCATTTCCTTAAGCAACAAAGCTTGCAAACTGACAAGGGAAGGAATCCCTTGAGAAGGGCATGTAGTATTCCAGGGAGTTTGTTCTGAAGTAAATGATATTTGAAGGAGGCAGCCAGAACTCTCCAATATTGCCCTGAATTCTTTTTGTAACCTTAGCACAAGGGACTGAACTGTTTAAAGGACTTGGTGATATAGCCTATTACAGTTTTCAGAAGGTTTTATGAAGCGTGTTAAGATGGATTCCACCAGGGAAGGAAGGAAGGAAGGAGCCAAAGCTCCACGAAGCTTCCATGCAACGGCTTTGGAGCTCTCCTCAGCTCTTCTGGGGAAATCACTTCCCCCCCGTGCTAATCCTACGAAAGGTCCGGGCATGTCCAGAAGATGTTTGCGTTGGTGATCAAAAGAGCCACGTGGAGCCTTCATGCTTTTGGTTGTAGCCGTAGGAAGTGAAGCCTACCGTGGGGCCAAGGATAAAAATCACTAAGCAACAGATCTGCTTATCAGCCAGAATCCAAGTTTTCTTTTTCATCACTAACATAGACGCCCTAGTTGGGATGGTCACTAAATTAAATGGTTTTAAAGGGTCTTGGACAAAGAGGTTGATCGGAGGCAGAATTCATGGATGAGCAGGATAAAGGAAAAAAATTCTCTATTTCCAATAAGTGTCTTGGAGTTCAGTGTCATTTCACACTGCTCCTGTGAGAAATTATGTTTGGGAAGGTTTTTGTTGGAAGAGGGACAGGTTTTCTGGCTCGTTTTCACCTCAGGGTTCTTGAGAAGGGTGTTCTTGGATTTTCCCTCGGCAGAGTCTCTGTTTTGATGGTCGGCTCTGCCTTCCTTCCTCCTCTTCAAATCAACCGGCAAGCCAAGCAACTATGAGGCACCCCACAGGCTGTTTGGCTAAGAAGGTCTCATGAAGTTTCGGCTACAGCTGCTGCGTGGCCACTCTAATTCGGAGCTGGACTTTCACTAATCAGTTTGCAAGGAAGGCATTTCATTAATGCTTTTATCTCCTCCTCCTCAGGATTTCTAAATACTGTCCTGGAGACTTCAGGTGGAATAGGACAACATTTTCTCTTTTTGATTTGAATGGAACATTGTCCTGTTGTGGCTGCTTGAATTTTGTGGTTCTGCTATTGCCATTTCAACTACCGTAAACCACCTGGAGTATATGGAAGCAGGTAGCAAACAAGCCCCTTGTAATAAATGATTATACAAATAATTTCCCCCTGAATTAGTCCACCTTGCAGTGTTCCTCACAAGCAGATGCTTCTGCTTTACACGGCGCCCCTTTTCTTTACAAAATTTAACCTGATCAGGCGAGATAGAAAGGGGCTCGACAGCCACTAAAGAGACAGGCTTAAAAACTAATCAGGGATAAATTTAACATTATAAAGCTGAATGAACCAACCTTTGGAAGTTCACTGAATTTTTGTCATGGCAAACGGAGCAAGTTTAATAATGAATCTGCCCAAATGTGGCTTGCAGCTTATTTAACCAGCTACTGTGTGGCAATGATGCAGCAGAATGAGCACATGGTGTCTGTCTAGGCTTGGTTGTTAAAAAGGATGTTGGCGTATAACGGCCGGTTTTGCAGAGTTTATTGCAAGGAAAATAACCAGGGTTCCTTCTGATGGATGTTTGCAATGGGCTGCATGGTTGGCAGTTTCAGAATTTTATTTTGATCAGTTTCTTAATACCAAATATCATTGGTGCCAACTTTCTCCACCGTCTGCATGTATATATGCCTGTTTTGATAGTCAAGGAATGATTGAGGCTTTTTAGAAAAGGAACTCCCAATGAGCATTGGCATTTTTGAAAGGGCGGGGATGTATTATACAGACATACGTAGAAGCAGTGAGAAATGCAGACAAGCATGATGCAGTGAAAAAAAAGCTGAAGAATACGTAAATGAAGATTACAGGGGGGAAAAAGGTTTTCTGCATTACCAGGAAAAATAGGATTTTTGAGTGAAACAGAAGACAATGAGACCAATCGATTTAGAGAGGGAAGTTTTAGTTTTGCTACTGTAGCGTGATGACGTACCAGTTTCAAATATTTTAATGACTTTGGGTTTTTTGACTGTAAATCGAATACTTTAACGCAGCTGGCTGAGGAATTCTGGGAGTTGAAGTCCATTAAAGTTACTGAGGTTGAGAAACTCTTCTTTAAGATTATTTTGATTTAAGGAATATTTTGCTTTTAGGCAGAGTTTAAAATTTTTAAAAAAATGCCTTGGTTACTTAGTTTACTGTAAGGGGAATAAGAAAGGAGGAGAACGAATGAAGCCAAAAACCCATATTATCCAACATTTTGTGTTACCAATGGCCAGTCAGATACATTTAGGGGGCAAAGTTCATTTATTGGTTTAGATTGTCCTGCAGGAGCTCAAGATGGTAAAATCTATTTTTTAAAAATTCACATACCAGTTCTGTGAAGTAGTTGAGGCTGAGATCTTGCGATTTATCTGAAATCATCCAGTCGGTCTCCATTGGTGACCCAGTTTCAATCTGGATTTCGTAGCCAGCTCTTTAGCCACTATGCCTGACTGCCTCTTTCACGGGATCCTGGTTGTGATTCAGGCCCTGACATCTGAAAGCTCCAGAAATTTAACCAGTTACAGGTAATCCTTGACTTACAAAAGTTGCAACGGCCCTGAAAAAGGTGACCTAGGACCAGTTTTCACTCTTACGGCCGTTGCAGCCTCCCCCTCGGCCAGGTGATCAAAATCCAGGTGCTTGGCAACTGACTCGTATTTACGATGATGGCAGAGTTCCTGGGGTCAGGTGATCCTCTTTTGCGACCGTCCGACGAGCCAAGTCCTGGGGGAAGCCCGACTCATTTAACGACCGTGTGACTAACATAGCAACTGCAGTCGTTCACCTAACAATTGTCTCACTTAGTAACATAAATTTTGGACTCAGTTGTGGTGATAAGTCGAGGATTGCCTGCACTTGGCATCTAGTGTGTGGCCTCTGGTGGCATTTAACAGTATTTTGGGTAAGGAAATTCGCCTTTTCATCAGTCCGGAATCTGGCCGGGTTTCCCTTTAACGGATGGCGTTGAGTTGAGCCGAGCGGGAGAGAAAGAGAAGGAGTCCAGTCTGGCCCTTCGGAGCTCTCGATGCTGCCGGCCTTTGGACCACGCCCGTCCCTCAGGCCTCCCATCGCTTGCTTGGTCGAAATGCTCCGAGGGCTGAAGGATGAGCCGGCCCTGGTCCCACGATCTGCTTCCCCCTTGGGGGGTGGAGATGGCGGGGCTGCCGGCAAGGGCTGTGGGCTGTGTTTCGCTGCCCCTTGCGCACTTTGCCTGCAATGCCACAACTCGAGCATGAAAGGACACCCAGCTTGACTGAAGTTTCAGTGCTTTGGCCAAGAATGAAAGCTCTCCTGCTTTCCTCAGGCCCGGGCCTCCCAAGCCTGCCCTCCCCGTGGCTGGAGGTGGGTTGGGCTGGCATAAGATGGAGGCCTCAGAGCTTGAGGGGGAAAACGGCCCCCATCAAAGCAGCCTGGAGTCCACATTTGCTGTTTCTCAGCTGAGGTGGACCTGTGAACCTGGTCCTGATCTCCGTCGTTGCTCTGTAACTGATCCCTTTATTCAGTGGTTCTGCTTCTGCTATTTTAAAGTCCGAGCTGAATTGGGCTTGTGGATTCTTTCTGTTGACCGGGTTGCATCCGGTTCTCCTTTTTTTTCTGTTTGGGTCTTTTTCTGGAAGAAAATCTGCTTTCTTGCTCTGATCTTCTCTCTTTCCGTGCCAGTAAAGATGCCCAGATTCCTCTCTTCCATCTTGCAGTTTGTTGCTCTGTAGACCCAGTTGAGTTAAGGAAGCCGCCACTCCCAGCCGTGTCCAGCCAGCCTCGGGATTCCTGATGGGAACCTATTGAGGCCGCCTGGGGCGCTACAGTGCCCGTCAGAGCAGGCTGGGCCAGCTTTGGGATTAAGGGGTAGCCCACCTTGTCAAGACTGGCCCTTAGACCGTGGTTGGTAGGTGGAGATGCTGGGGACCTCCAGGTAGTAACTAAAACTCAGCTGGAATGAGGGACAATGAGCCATTGCCAGGATAGTCTGACTGCCGATCAATTTTTTTTTAAATTCTATTTGGCCTAAATGTTTCTGCAGACTTGGAATAATTCATGACTGAAGTATTTCTGGGCGTACTGAACTAATTTCTCATAATTAATTTTGATAATGTATTGATGTGGCCAGGGAAATGTGGAAGGAGGATCCAGAAAGATTGGGGTGGGCGGTGCTATATAGGGACATTGGTGGATGGATGGAGGGGAGGAAGGGAAGGAAGGAAGGAAGGAATGGAGGGAGGGAGGGAGGGAGGGAGAAAGGGTAAAGCTCAGAATGAGATTTGAGATTTGCCAGAGATGCAAAAATAACAAAAAGCCAAAGAGAGAATAGTGAAGATTAAAGGGTAATGGTGAAAAATTCTAACTCGGATCTTCCAGGGGGGAAAGGAAGGGACGACAGCTTTGGACAGGCAAGGAGAAGGCAAGAAGGATGTAGCTGGTTTAAATGAATTCAAGTCTCCTGGCCCAGGTGGGTTATATCCTCAACTGCTGAAGAAACAGAGGCGATTCGTGGAATACCTTCAGCAATCTTCAGAAACTTCTGGAGGGCTGGGGAGGCCCTCGAAGGAAGGCAGAGAGCAAATGCCCTTCCCATCTTCCAAAGGAGAAGGTATAGAAGGAACCTGGCACCTCCTTCCTGTTGGTCTTCTTGGGCAAGAACTTTGAACAGATTATCAAGCAGCAGGCCTGTGGATGCTTGGAGAAGTGTGCTGGGAAGAACAGGAGCCAGAATGGATCCATTGCCAGGAAATCGTTGGGGGGGAGAAATATGACATGGAGCGCCATCGGATTCAGTCCTTCTTCGCCTGCTTGGTCCAACATTTTCATTAATGACTTGCATGTGGAAATCGAGGGGGTGGCTTCAGAAAAGTTTGCAGATAACACAGTGTTGAAAGAGGAGCTAAGACTTTACAGGAAGAAGATTGAAGAAGATCTGGGCAGGATGGAACAAGAGGCTGAAATAGATAGGATGAGTATTGGATGCAGGACTAGAATCCTGCATCCAGTTTTGGTCACCACATTATAAAAAAGAGACCCTAGAAAAAGAACAGAGAAAAGCAACCAAGAGGATGAGGGGACTGGAGGCTAAAAATAGGATGAACGGCTGCAGGAACTGGGCCTGGCTGGTCTAGGGAAGAGAAGGACCAGAGGAGACAGGAGAGCAGCCTTCCAATATTTGAGGGGCTGCCCCAGAGAGGAGGAAGGGGGTCAAGCTATTTTTGAAAGCACCTGAAGGCCAGACAAGGAATAATGGATGGAAACTGACCAAGGAGAGATTCAACCTGGAACTAAGGAGAAACTTTCTGACAGGGAGAACAATCAACCCATGGAACAGGAGTTGCCTTCAGAAGTTGTGGGAGCTTCATCACTTGAGACTTTCAAAAAGAGATTGGACTCCCATCTGTCAGAAACGGTGTAGGGTCTCCCACTTGGGCAGGGGGTGACCTATAAAGTCCCTTCCAACTCTGATTATCTGTCATCTGAGATCAAAGAAAAAAGAAATGTGACATTCTGACCAGGGGAAAGCCAGGCACGAGTGTCGGGTGTGGGAGGCATTTCAAAGAGGTCTGGATGGCTTGTGGACCATAGGAGATGTGAAGATAAAACTGTCAGATTCCTACCCTGGGCTTATGGCTACGTACACAGGAGCAGGCTGCCTTGATCACAGGGAGACCTTATCTAGCCTTCTCTGGTCAGACTCCAACTGGAGTCCATCCAAACAGGACAAGGACAAGCGTGGACGGAGGTAGAGGAAGGTTATCCGGATGCTGCAGAGTCTGGAAGCCTCCCAGCGTTTAGGGGCTGCCACAAACAGGAGGGGGTCAACTTATTTCCCAAAGCACCGAAGGGCAAAGGATGGCAACCAATCCAGGAGAGAAGCAACCTGGAATTAAGGAGAAACATCCTAACGGTGGGGACAATTAACCAGTGGAACAGCTGGCCACCAGAGGTCCTGGGTGCTTCTTCACAGGAGGTTCTTTAGAAGAGACTGGACAGTCATTTGTCTGAAACGGTATGGGGTCTCCTGCTTGGGGGGGTGGGGCTGGACTAGAAGACCTCCAAGGTCCCTTCCAGTTCTATTCAATGGAAGCTCAGCTTTCTGAGGAATGGTCAGAAGATCTGGTGGGATTCATCTACAGATGAGAGGACCGTGGGCAGATGTGGTAACCCTCTTCGCAGGAATGTCACTTGGGAGGACATTTGTCCCCGGGGACAGGAACCCAATTTATGGATTGACACCATAATGGAGGAGGCTGGGGCTAAAGCGCAGGAGGGGCTTCCCGACCGTCTAGCAGGCCAGGCTGTTCCGTGTCAGTTGCCCACCTTGAGGGCCCTTCCGGCGGAGGCTGCAGGGTCCCCTGTCAGGGAAGCTCAAGTGGAACCTTCCCTGGAGACCGAGGGGTGCCCGAGGTGCCCCTCAGAAACTGCACCTGCCACCAGTGGAGCCAGCCAGGGACGGGGCTGGGTCCCGTTTGTGGAAGCATCGAACACCCTGTGAGTGACATTAAGTGGTCCGACTGCTTGTCCCTCTCATAGGATCCCATCAGGACACCATACCTGAAGGATCATCTCCTTCTCTCCCCGATAACAGACCATCAGAGTTGGAAGGGACCTTGTAGGTCCTCTAGTCCACCCCCCGCCCAAGCGGGAGGCCCTACACCATTTCTGACAAATGGCAGTCCTGCCCATTGACGGAGGTCTGGGGGAGAATCCTTCCGGAAAGGTTCCCCCAAATGAAAAGGGACATTCCCAGGTATCCCATTTTTTTGATCTTCCCAACGATTTACACGGTTTTTCCCCTGTTCTTTTCACAGCCATTAATTACTCATCTCAATGGGCTTTTGCTTCGTTGCTCAGTTCTACATATTCTGTTCTGAAGAAATTACCTTAGCTACCTTTATGTCGCAGTATCTTTTCCCCCCTGTGTTGCTATCTTGGGTGGGTTCCAATTTTTCTCTCCTCTTATATCCCAGGAGCAGCCTTCAGATTGGTTGGTTTTGAGGAAAAGGGGCTTTTTCTTAGTGAAACAAAGGCTAAAGTTAATTATAACCGAGGACGTATAATTGGCTGTGATTACAGGTTTTTTAAATGGCTACGGTGTAGTCTTGACTTTGAGGTGCTTTGTTGTTTCTTTGGAGTTTTGTGATTTGTAGGGGGGTGGTGTTGATAGAAAATATGCATCTCCACAGGATCCCTGTGTGTGCAAAATCAATATTTCTTTTTTAAAAAAAAAAATACATGGCATAAGTGCAGTCATAATATTCAGATTCATTCTTGGGAATTAGCAACCTCTCCTAGATTTGCAGGTAAAACTATTATTCTTTAGGAAAGGTGACCAAATTTTCAGAAGTATAACTCAAAACCCAGCGCACTAGTCCTTGCTTAGCAACCGTCCCAGGAACTAGCCACTCAGTGGTTAAGCAAAGTGGTCGCTAAAGGAAACCACTTCAGCTTTTCTTCCTTTACAGACCTCCCAAGGTTGTAAGTGGGAGGTTTGGTGGCAGAATGACTTTTTGTCCTCATTATCCCTACAAACTGTCACTAAGTAAGGTAGTTGCTAAATGAGGACCACGTGTAGCGGAATGCAACGGACCGTTGGCTCAGTCTAACCAAGGGAAATTCAAAGCAACTTTTGCACCTGGACAAAAAGTCTTGACTTAGCACCAATCACACACACAAAAGAAAGGATCCTGGGTGTTGGCTAGATTTTGTGTTACATCTACATCACATTCAGTCACACACTGAATATAGACCAGCTGAGAAATATCATGTGGTTGTGGGGGGGGGAAAGCTCCTGTAATTTATGAAGCAATTTCTTAGTTACAAGAAGTAGGAGTTGTACTTTAATGCACATTAGTTAAGCATATTCTGGGCGACCAACAAATCTTGAATCCAACATAGAAAAATTGTGCCTTCGGGTTCAAGGAAAGGCATTAACTCATGGGGTGGAAAACCTTTCAGAATGAAAGTCGGGAGAATTTTTATAGAATGGAGGGAGACAGGGAAGCAGCCTGGAGAAATGCTGGGCAGGCGGTCCTCGACTTACAGTTCATTTAGTGGGCATTCAAAGTTACAACAGCACTGAAAAAAAGGGACTCGGGACGGGCTTGTATATTAAAGATTTTGATGCTCCTAACAAAGGAATGCAGCGCAGTCAAGTCTTAAGATGCCAAGAAACAGGATTCCGAGTTGCAGGTTAATCTGAGTTTTGTCCTGGTTCTATTTTGGAGGATGCTAAGCTTCGTTTTGCGACCCGGAGAGGTCAGTTTTATTTGACTCCCTTTATGGCACCGGATCTCATCAGCGCCAAGAGACTCCAGCAGTTGACCCAGGTAGAAACCTTAGCAGGCCTTTTAAGGGAAGAGCCAGCTGGGAGCAGGGGCGAAGGAGGGGGGGCCTGGGGGGGGGAGAGAAGGTGGATCGGATCAAGGGGAGCCACTGTGTCACTGCTGGCTGCAAACATGGAAGCGCGTTTGGGTCGGGGTTTTTTTTTTTAAAGAGCAATCAGATCCTCTTAATAGAGGCAGCCCTTGACTTTCGACCACAACTCAGCCCCAAATTTCTGTTGCTAAGTGAGACGTTGGCTAAGTGAGTTTTGCCCCATTTGATGCCCCGTTTTGCGACCTGGAATATAGAATAGGACAGAGATGGAAGGGACTTTGGAGGTCCTCTAGACCAGCCCAAGCAGGAGACCCTGGACTAATTAACGACTGCAGTGACTCCCTTAACAGCAACGGCTAGGAAGGCTGCAGAATGAAGCAAAACTCGCTTCACAACAGTCTCGCTCCGTTTGGGGTTTTCTTGCCACCGTCCTTCAGTGAATCCCTGCGGGCGTTAAGTGGCTGAACTCTCCTTGTCAGAAGGACCCAAAAGGGGATCGTGCCACCCCAGGACACGGCGACCGTCATGAATAGGAACCAGGGGCTATAGGGGGACTGAATTTTGATCACGTGATCAAAACGGTCGTAAGTGTGGAAAACGGTCCCTTTTTTCAGTGCCATTATAACATCGAACAGTCGCTAAATGAACTGTTGTAGGTCAAGGACTGCCTGGAGCTGTTTATTAGAGGAATCCTTTTATCGGCCGAAGAAAGGAATAGAGGCTGTATGGCGTCAGCCACCTTCACACAGCCAGCAGGAACCATGTCGTGCCTGGGACTTTGGGGTCTGTCCGCCAGAATCAGCCCTGCCTTCTCTCTTAACAGATGTAACAGATCGTCAGAACGGGAAGGGACCTTGTAGGTCATCTAGTCCAACCCCCCATGCCCAAGCAGGAGACCCTACACCATTTCTGACAGAGGGCAGTCCAGTCTCTTCTTGAAAGTCTCCAGTGTGACGCTGCCACAACTTCTGTTCCATGGGTTGAACAGCTTCCCACTGTCAGAAAGTGTCTCTTTATTTCCAGGTTGAATCTCTCCTGGATCAGTTTCCATCCATTATTCCTTGTCTGGCCTTCAAAAGTGCTTTGGAAAACAGGATGATCCCCTCCTCCTCTCTGGGGCAGCCCCTGAAATATTGGAAGGCTGCTCTCCTGTTTCCCCTGGTCCTTCTCTTCCCTAGACCAGCCAGGCCCAATTCCTGCAACCGTTCATCATATGTTTTAGTCCTCTCATCATCCTGGTTGCTCTTCTCTGCATTCTTTCTAGAGTCTCAATATCTTTTTTGTAATGTGGTGAACAGAACTGGATGTAGTACTCTAGGTGTGGCTTTATAGAGTGGTATTAGTCCCTCCCTTGATCTCGATTGTATCCCTCTGTTAATACAATTTAGGATCGCACTGGCTTTTTTGGCAGCTGCTGCACACGGCTGGCTCCTATTTAGCTGGTTGTCCACTAAGACTCCAGGATCCGTCTCATAGTTCCTGCTATTGAGCCTGGTTTCACCCAGTCTATGTGTGTGTCCTTTGGGTTTCCCTTGCCTAAGTGTGGTCTTCTGACAGGCCTCCTTCCTTTCTCTTCCTTGTCTCCATAGTCATTTGCTTTGTGGTGACCAAGTCCTTGCTGGTGACCTGCTGCTTGCCCGTCTTCCTGATGGGGGTGAGGTACTACTTCAGCAGGAAAGTTATCCTCAGCTATCTGGAGTGTGCCCTGAACACGGACATGTCGGACATCGAGCAATATTACATGAAATCCCCAGGTGAGTGACGGAATCCACCGAGGAACTGACCCACCACCCCGTGGCTTGTGAAGGGGAATGGTCTCACACCTGCCCTCCTGTCCTGATGGGTGAAGGGCCCATCATTGGTCTAGACCAGCCGTCTCCCACCTTGGCAACTTTAAAGCTGGAGGACTTCAACTCCCAGAATTCCCCAGGTTTAAAGTTGCCAAAATGGGACATGGTGGCTCAGGGGCTGTGCTTGTCAATCAGAAAGGTCGGCAGTTCGGCGGTTTGAATCCCTCGCTCCGCGTAAAGGAGTGAGCTTCCGTTCCTTGTCCCAGCTTCTGCCAACCTGGCAGTTCGAAAGCATGTAAAAAATGCAAGTAGAAAAATAGGGACCCCTTTGGTGGGAAGGGAACAGTGTTCCGTGCACCTTCGAAGGCATTTAGTGCTGACCACAGAGACGTCTTCGGACAGTGCTGGCTCTTCTTCGGCTTTGAAACGGAGATGAGCACCAGCCCCCGGGAGCCAGAAACAACTAGCGCATATGTGCGAGAGGAACCTTTACCATTACCTAAATTTGCCAAGGTTGGAGACCCCTGGTCTAGACAATAGTAGTGCTTATTGGCTTCTTGGGCCCTTTACTGCTAAATATAAACAAAGGAAAAATGTTCCGCCATTTTTTTAAATGCTGCTACTCGGGTTGACGTGGAAGTCTTGAGACCTGAATCTCAGCAAATCCCATTGTTTTCCCTGGATTAAAGCTCTGATGTGACAGGCAACCCAGTTGATAGGACTTTAACTTGGCTTTTCTGTAAAAAAAAAATCTTGTATGTCTTAAGTATTGTAGCCAAAAACAAAGAAACCAAAACAAAACTCTGGGGGATGCTTTAGAGATTGTATTATTGGTACCTGTACAAAAAATGAACAAATAGTTTTCCCCGTATTTAAAAAAGGCCTATGAATCCAGGATACGTGGAAGGTGTGTTTGTATCATGAGAAGGCAAGGCTGGCTCCAACTGAGTCCAGTCCCTGGTAATGACACGGGCCCCACGTGGCTCTCTTGGCAAGAGCTGGGTTGCCATTGGCGGAAGGAGCTGTCCGTCCTTGCCTTCCTTGGAGCTCTTTTGCTCAACGCTAGAGGAACCTAGAACTTGGAGTTGACCTCCTACTCAAGGATCAGCCTTGCCTGACCCTTCTCAGGACCACCTAGACTCAAAAATTATTATTCTGTGACAACATGGATAAATTTGTACAACGGACCTGTCACTCTAATTCATTGAGAGCAGTGTGTTTGTGTGGTCTGAGTGTGCGTGTTTTAAAAATCTTGTCAAAATAGAAAGCTTGGTACTTATATTTATGTATTTATTTGATTTTTATCCCACCTTTATTACTTTATCAATAACTCAAAGCAGCAGACATACCTGATATTCCTTCCTCCTCCTGTTTTCCCCACAACAAGAACAACAACCCTGTGAGGTGGGTTGGGCTGAGAGAGAGAAGGACTGGCCCAAAGTCACCCAGGTGGCTTTCATGGCTAAGGCGGGACTAGAACTGACCACCTTCTGGGTTCTCAGCCAGCATCTTAACCACAATACTGTATTTTGCCTTGTAAACAATTTCTATGGGATCCGTGTGCATACAGATTCTCCTCGTGGTCCATTTGTGAAGTGGTTTGTGTACTCCCAAAGTGTTCTGCTAATCGATTCTTTGTCTATATAGGGTTCCTCTCTTTGAAACAAAGACGGCATAGTGTTGTCCTTCGGCTTGAAACATAGGAATATTGTTCAAGGGGCTTGTGAACCAAAGTATAAGTTAAATCTATTTTGAGTAGAGACGGGTGAACAAACTGTGCCTTTCAGTTTGGCACAAAGCTGCCCTGGTTTAGGACATGTGAGTTTTATCGTTACTATTCGGGTGCCTGAAAGAAGATCTGAAGGGAGGGAAGGTTCTAGATTCCTGAGAGTGGCTCCAGTTTGCGGACCATCCGTGTCCAACGCAGTTCCTTCCCCACAGCGGCCGAGGCAGAGAGGGAGGGCGGGAGGGATGCTCTCTTGCAAAGTGTACCAGGCCTCAGTTGTGACTCAAGCGGCTTCCACGTCTCCTCAGAGCAAGGGTTACTCAGGGGGGGAAAGGGTGTTAGTAAAGGTGCGTTGCACACCAACAGAATCTAGGACCCTCCTGAATTAGTGGGAGGTCTCCAGGCAAGGAAGAACATCCTTCTAGTCCCGCCCGTCCCGTGAGTTTGGAGAAAAGATTTTTGCCTTTGGGGGGCTTGGACGTCAGAGCTGGTCATCTCAATGGGAGGGGGAGATTTCAAGGTCCCCCTTTAAAGATTTCCGAGCGAGGAAGAGCCAAGAGTTCCCTGAAGTGAGGACCAAACGAGCGGGTGCTCACTGGAGCCCAAACCGGGGTGTGTGTGTGTTACGATGAGGCTTCATTGACTGCTGGTGCTTGGGAATACTCCAATCTTGTATGTTTACAAGATTCCTCCCATCATCCTGGAAGCCATTTGTGCTTCATGTGATGGTGGCGGGGTGGGGTGGGGTGGGGGTGAAGCAGGAGGAAATAACTTCAAATAAACACACAAAACAAATCATGTTCATTGCTAACTAGGAAATAAATCCTATCAGAAGTGAAATTCAAGCTTTGGCTGCCAATGAAGTCCAGAAAATACGGTTCCATGGAGCCTTCGGAGCAATAAAATCCTGGCTTTCCAATTTATATTGAATCTCTGGTTGTTTGCACTGAGATCCTTGGGTTGGCCACAAGGGTGGAGAGGAATCAGTGGATCTGACGCTGTTTTACGGGGACCGGATCTTTTGTGCCACTTACGGAAGATTTCTTGCTTGTTGCTTAACCGATCAGCTGTTTGTGGGCTTTTGAGGATCTTCCTCCATTCTCTCTGCTAATATGCTTGTGAAATTTGTTTTGCTGATTCAGAGAAAAATACTTCCGCATCCCAGCTATCGGGAAGCTTTGAATGGTCCGTGGAAGGGAAGCCTTTGAAAGCATCTGTTCAGGTTGTGGAGGTTTACCAAAATAAGACTGTTGTGCCTGGGTGATTGCAAAATCTTGTATTAGCCAGCAGTAACAACCAGCACTTCATCCAGACAAGTTAGGAGTGGCTGCTTGTGAAACAGTGGAAAGGCATTTCCAATATTTGGGGCAAATTCAGGAACTTCTATAAATGGCACCTTATTCCAATAAAGATTTTGTAACCAGCATTACGACTTGCAATGGTTCATTTAGTGACCATTCAAAGTTACAATGACACTGAAAAAAGGGAGTTATGACTGTTTTTCACACTTAGGGCTGTTGTGGCATTCCCCAAGGTCACATGATCCAAATTGTTGGCAACTGGCTGGTCCTTATGACAGTCCCAGAGTCCCAAGGATCACTCAATCCGCTTTTGCGACCTTCTGTCGAGCAAAGTCTGTAACTACATAGCCAAAAAGGTGTTAAGAGTTTGTTAATCTAATCCTACGTAGCTTTTTCTCTGGTAATATTACACTAATAACTAGAGCATACAAAACATTTGCTAGACCAATACTCGAATACAGCTCATCAGTCTGGAACCCACATTACGTATCTGATATTAACACAGTTGAGAAAGTCCAGAAATATTTCACAAGAAGAGTTCTCTGCTCCTCTACTCGTTGCAGAAGACCTTATGCCACCAGACTCGAAATTCTAGACCCAGACAACCTAGAACTACGCCGCCTTCGGTCCGATCTAAGTATGGTATATAAAATCATACATTGCAATGTCCTACCTGTCAATGAATACTTCAGCTTCAACCATAACAACACAAGAGCACACAATAGATACAAACTCAAGGTTAATCGCACCAAACTTGATGGCAGGAAATACGACTTCAGCCACAGAGGGGTCAATGCCTGGAATCCTCTACCTGACTCTGTGGTTTCTTCCCCAAACCCCAAAAACTTTAACCTTAAGACTGTCTACTATTGACTTCACCCCTTTCCTAAGAGGTCTGTAGGGTGCGTGCATAAGCGCACCAATGTGCCTACCATCCCTGTCCTATTGATTCTTTTATTTTTCTTATATGTATCCATGTATTCATAACTACGTTTATTCTTATACCTATTATATTGTAAGCAATTGACAAAAATAAATAAATAAAGTAAAGTAAATAAATAAAGTCAAAGGGGAACCCAGGCTCACTGAATATTGCAGTGATTCACTTAACAACTAGGGCAGACAGGTTGTAAAATGGGGTAAAGCTAACTTAACAGCCACTTTGCTGAGCAACAGACATTTTGGGCTCAAGGGTGGCCGTGAAGTGAGGACTAGCTGTGTAACTCCAGAGGGTCCCCAGACTTTGCCGTCCGGGGGGGAGGGGTGTTGTTTTTTTGTAGAATACCCTGTGAAAATGCCGCCTGCTGCTTTGTGAGGCGCCCAGGTCTTTGCCAAAGGCTTCGCAGGGAGAACGGACAGGCCGGGCTTTGAAAATAAACGGAGGTTTTCTCCTCCTCCTTCTTTGTGTTTTTCTACCTTGAATGGCCGGAGAGCCAAAGGCATTTTCAGGGCATGCAGGGGGTGGAGGGGGGGTTTGGTTTTCTCCCCTCTTTTGTCAGACTTGGATCTCTTTGTGAAGTTCATTTCTAGTCCCCACCGAGGTTGGCTGTTCTTTCCCTGGGCTGCCATTGAAGCAGGAACAGCAGCAGCAGAATAGAAGGAACAACAAGCCCCCCACCCCTTCATAGCACCAATGCTTCACACACACACACACACACACACACACACACACACACACACACCTGCTCTGGCCCTCTTCCACAGAGGGTGGGGGGGGAGGAGGAGGAGGGAGAAAAAGAGGAAGGAGCCAGGAAGGCAGCCGTGGAGGGAAGGTGGGCAGCCTGGACAGGGTGCCAGTCAGTGGGTGCAGCTCCAGACGGGAACCCCCCCCCCCACCTGGCGGGGTCACAGAAGGGATGGGGCTGGCCGCGAGGGAGCATGTGCCTCACAGTTGCCACTTCCTGGCATTGCACAACCATTGGACCTGATGGTAAAGCAGGTTTGCTCCTGCGGCCTCATCCGATTTTACGCCTGTGTGAACGAGTGATTCACCGTGGCCCAATTTGGACAAAAACACTTCCGTACGTCCCAGTTTCAGGGAAATAGGTTGTCAGTGGTGGTCACGTGATCGCAAACAGCCATCATTGGGTTCTGGTAGCGGGGGGGTGGGGGGGGGTGGAAAGGCTGTTGGATCATCTGATCCGGATCCTAAGAACTCCTCGGGTAGTTGCAGCTTTGCGTGGTCAGTAGGCCTCTAGCTCTTCAGTCGAGACCTGCCTGTAGAAGTGGGAGGGGGGTCCCTGGGTGGACGCTGCCGGTTCCCTAATTTTAGCACCCTCCAAAAAATGGTGCTTTCCCAGAGCTTGGCCGAAGGGAAGGGCCTGCAGCGATGGAAATTCTCCTGGAAGCCCAAAGCCTTTGGCATCCGCCTCGTGCTCGGCGGGTCTCCTGGCTGTGCCAAGTTCTACGAAGCTGAGCTTTTAGTAGCCCTGGAAGGCTGAGCTGAAGGAGTTTGTAGATCATCATCCCCAAAGCTACATATTTAACAAATAACAGATAATCAGAGTTGGAAGGGACTTTATAGGTCATCTGGTCCAACCCCTCCTACCCAAGCAGGAGACCCTACACCATTTCTGACAGATGGGAGCCCAATCTCTTCTTGAAAGCCTCCAGTGCTTGGGGCTCTCATAACTTCCGAAGGCAACTCCTGTTCCATGGGTGGATTCTTCTCCCTGTCTGAAAGTTCCTCCTTATTTCCAGGCTGAATCTCTCCTTGATCAGCGTCCATCCATGGTTCCTTCTCTGGCCTTCGGGTGCCTTGGAGAAGAGCTGAGAGGATGGATGCGAGAGGGGGGGAAAATCTCAGGTGTGAAATTTTAATGATGGGACCACTTAGGGGGATGCTGTGAGATCCCCGATGTGGGCATCCGTTGAAGTGCATGCCTGGGTCCGTGTAACTGAGCGATACCTGGGTGGGATGAGCGCTCACCTTGCAAGGTGAGCCTCCACTGTGCGAGGCAAAGGGAGCGCTGAGTCATTATTTGGGTCATTAAATTGATTTAGGAAGAGGAACAAATGGAAGCTAAGTCTGAAGCGTGACTTGTTGGTTGCTAGACTAAAGGGAAGAAGTGTGCTATTCCCCCCCTCTAAATCAGGGCTGGGGAGTCTACACACACACACACGCACACACGGTGTTGCCAAGCTACAGGCCCTGGCACCTCTGGCTGTGGGCCCTGTGGCCGGTTTGCAGAGTGCAGAGGGCCAGGCAGGGCCCAAAGGAGCCGGTCTTTAAATGGGTCCATGGTCATTCAAGGCCCAGTTTACTTAGGCAAAGCCAAGCAGGCTGCAGAAATGCCCAGGTGCAAGGAAGTGTAGCTGCCTCACTGTCCCTTGGCGCACAGACACACAAACGCAGCCTCCACCTTTCCTCCCGGCCGTTGAGGACTGAGCTGAGCGCACTGAACTCGGCTGCTGCAGACGTTCCTATCACAATGGGTGCGTGTAGGTTGTTGTTTTCAGCAAATTATCAGACACTTCAATTACTATTTTAAAACCGCAACTTAGACAACTGGGTCTTAACATGCACTTTTGTGCTCCACCAGAAGTGTTGAGAAGTTGATAACCGTCTTCAAGCGAATCCTGAGATTTTTGCAAAGGGGGGGCAGGCAGAAGGGGGAGGGGTGGGGTGGGGGGAGTTAAAAAAGGAAAGTGAGGGGGCTCTCTGGGATGCCTGCCCGACAGAGGCCTCTCTGGGGAGGGTCTGGAGCCTCCCTGGGGGGGGAGGGGGGCGCTTAACACAGTGCAAAGCCAGAGAAGTGGGAGGGATGACAGGAGCAGGCGAGAGGGGAGGGGGGGGAGCAGAGGCAGCGGGGGAGGGGTTGACGGCGAGAGCAGGCACCAGAAACGAAAGGAGCAGAAGTAGAAACCAGAGAGCATCAATCGGTAGGATGGGAGAAGTGGGAAAAGGAAAGGAGGGAGGGAGGAATAAGAAAGAGAGGGAGGGAGGGAGGGAGGGAGGGAAGAATAAGCAGGAGGGAGGGAGGAATAAGAAAAGGGAGGGAGGGAGGGGAGAAGGAGGGAGGGAGGGAAGAATAAGGGAGGGAGGGAGGGAGGGAAGAAGGAGGGAGGGAGGAATAAGGAAGGAAGGAGGGAGGGAAGAATAAAGAAGGAGGGAGGGAAGAATAAGGCAGGAGGGAGGGAGGAATAAGAAAAGGGAGGGAGAGAAGAAGGAGGGAGGGAAGAATAAGGAAGGAAGGAGGGAGGGAAGAATAAGAAGGAGGAAGGGAGATTCAAATAGGAAGGAAGGAAGGAAGGAAAACTCAAATGGAGAAGTGCAGGAGCCAAGCAGAGAAGAGGAAAAGCAAGGAGAAGAAAACAATCAGATGTAGAACGGAGGTGAAAGAGAAGTAAGGAAGGGTGGGCTCTGAATTCTTAAAAAAAATGCCTCTTTTCTCTGGCCTGGAGAGTTCTGGTGCTGTGAGTTCTGTCTCTGCTGCTGATCCTCATCTGGCCCCTCAGCAATGTTAAGACGCGCTGGCTGGGGGATTCTGGGAGTTGAAGTCCAAACGTTGCCAAGGTTGGAGACCCCCCCCCGAGCTATGTGTCAACTCTAACGGGTGTTTGGGGACACCTTCTCCCTCCCAGTTTTAATGGGGAGGGATTGGTCAGAGAGAGAGAGACACACACACACACACACACACACACACACACACCCCAACACCCTTGGCGATGCCCTTGGCGATGGCCCTTTGCCCGTGGGAAGGCCGGCCTTCTTGGGCAGGAGCCAAGCGTCCATCGCCAACCCTACGCTGGCAGCTCTGCTTGCTGATAGAGGCTCAACTTTGCGTGGCTGGACAAGGATGGTGGTGAACTGGACCGTGTCCCCATCGGATTGTCCTCCGTGAAAAGGAGGCGCAGTTTCTGTCTTTCTACCTTTTGGAAGATGAGAGTGTTAGTGTTTGTGGATTAACCCCTAGCAGAGTATTGCAGCAGTAGTCAAACCAGGCAGCCAAACGAGAGTGGAAGGGCCCCAGAGTATACACACACTGAACACAAACACTGTTTGTAGTTTAAATAGTTTTTAATCCATTTAGAGTTTAAAGCATTGTCATTCAGTCCAATAGTCATTCACTATATTTCCATCCAGTAAGACTCACTATTACAGTCCAAGTTAAGAGTCCTTGCAATATCTTTATCAGCCGATAAAGATATCTTCTCCTCCTCCGGTGCCTCTCTCCAGAGAAACAAACGCTGGATATTCAGCAAGAAGTTCAAACAGTAGAACAGTTGAATTCAGCAGTAAATCAGCAAAACAGTAGCAGACAGGAACAGTTCAGTCACAGGCACTCACAATTAGTCGCAGTAAGACACAGTTAGTCGCAGTAAGACACAGTAAGTTTTCCAGCTTCTAATGCTTCCTTATATTGTAACTTCTAACTGCACCCTTAATCGGCTAATTGCCTGCAGCATTGTGCTTAAAGTGATAAGCACTTAAACCATGATATCTAAGTTTTATATATTTATTCACCCAAACCATATTTGGTATCAATGTTATACCTAACAGAGAGGCCTTCTCGTCCTTTGAAGCCAAACACTCCTTGGTTGGGGCTGCCCATTCCCTACCGCTCTTCTTCTAAGTACGTCAGAACGCCCCCCCCTCCTCCTCCTCCTCCCAGGAAGGGGAGGGTGGGTCTCTCCCCTTACCTCCATCCATCTCCATGGAGGTTGGGGCTTCTCCTGTCCCCTCCCCACTCCTTCCTTCTCGGTCTCTTTTGGGGGGAGGGCAGAGCCCCCACCATTCCAGAGCCTTCCTGTTCAGATAATGGCCCTGGCTGGCTTCCCGAGAAGTTCTCTCCAGTCCCTTCTCTCCTGGGGGGGGGGGGTCATCCCTTCTCTCCCCCACTTTCCCCTCTTCCTGAAGATCACAGGCGGCGGCAGCAGCAGAACAACGGGGGCGGGGGGGGAGGGGTTGAAGGGGGGCTGTGCCTGCACACACATCGGTGGCCTCCCCGGAAGGCTCTGTTTTCCAGCCAGCTGCATTTTCCCTCAGGCCCAAAGGCTGAAGGTGGACGGAGTCCTCAACTTACATCCACAACTGGGCCCAAAATTTCTGTTGCTAAGTGAGACAGCTGTTCAGTTGTTCCATTTTATGGCTTTCCTTTCCATGGCGGTTAACTGAATCACCGCAGTCATTAAGTTAGTAACCTGGCTGTTAAAATGAATCTGATTTCCCCACGGACTTCACTTGTCGGAAGGTCGCAGAAGGGGATCCCCTGATCCCAGGGACACGGCAAACCGTCATAAATATGAACCAGTGGAAGGCTGCAATGGTTGTAAGTGTGAAAAATGGTCCCAGGACAGTTTTTTCAATGCCGTTGTAACTTTGAACGGTCACTTAATGAGCTGTTGTAAGTCGGGGGCCCACCTGCACCATGATGGGAGATCCATCCAACGGGGTGCAGAGAAGCCAGCAGGGATGGTCGTCCTTTGGGTTGACACGATGCAAAAGAGAGGTTGAGGCTCTGGAAAGAGGGCAGAGAAGAGCAACCAGGAGGATGAGGGGACTGGAGGATGAAAGACGCGAAGAACGGTTGCAGGAACCGGGCCTGGCTGGTCTGGGGAAGAGAAGAGAAGGACCAGGGGAGGCAGGAGAGCAGCCTTCCAGTATTCGAGGGGCTGCCCCAGAGAGGAGGAGGAGGGGGGTCAAGCTATTCTCCCCAAAGCCCCCAAAGGTCAGACAAGGAATAATGGATGGAAACTGACCAAGGAGAGATTCAACCTGGAAATAAGGAGAAAATTTCTGACAGGGAGAACAATTCATCAGTGGAACAACTTGCCTCCAGATGCTCCAACACTGGGAGTGTTTATGAAGAGACTGGATAATTTCATTTGTCTGAAAAGGTCTAGGGTTTCCTGCTTAAGCAGGGGGTTGGACTAGAAGACCTCGCAGGTCCCTTCCAACTCTGCTCTTCTGTTCTATCTGCCCAACTCGGCTGTCCTGGAGCCTCAAAGGCAACGCTTCTCTTTAGTAGCCGAGTTCCTTGCAGGGCCAATAACCTTTGCAGGGGCCTCCGTTGTTCTGGGTAAAATGCTGCCTGATTATGAATGAAGGGCAGAAGCTTCCTAGAAATTCCATCGCTCGGAGCCTCTTCTGTGAACGGGACATCCCGACACAAAGGCCCCTTTGTGAGGATTTGCTGGACTCTGGAGAACAACTTAGGGGAGGGGGACCGAGAGCAGCCCTCCCCTTCCGTGGAGGAGCATTAAAGGGAGGTTCACGGGCGAGGAACGTTCCAGAGATCCATGGAATCCCCTTCTCCGCCTTCAGCCGCCCTTGTCCCAGATTCAAGAAAGGTTCGGAGCTGAACTCTGCAACGAACCCCTCGGCCCAAGTGGACCCCAGCGGGGTCTCTGTGTTGACCCAGACTTTTCAGCTTATAAACATTCTGTGTTTATTAAGGCTGCTTGGTGATCACTGGCTCCTCCAAATGAAAAGTTGCTTCTCTCTGGTGAACGTTATAGTTACTACGGTTTATTTAGCAAATAATTTGTGCCATGGATTTCCCCCAGACTACGACTTCAATTTGCAATGCAAAAAGCAAACGAGATGCTTTTGAGGTTTGGTTAACAAAAAAAGTTAAGGACAATTTTAAAAAAATAGCCTGTTCATCGTTAGATAACTTGCTTTTCAAGTGCTGCCAAAAGAGAGGATGTGCTTGTCAGTTCTGTTCAAGGAGAAGCAGCTTGATTGGCAAAAACAGTTTCTCCTCTGGAAAATCCTTCAGAGGCTGGGAAAATGCACCAACCTCTCACTCCGAGGCTAAGTCGAATTTAATACAGACTTTCACATCGACTTTCAAAAGGCAAAGACACAAATATAGCTGCAGGTGGGCGAGAAAGTCAACCTTGATCTAAAGCTAAATGTTAACCTATAGCAATAATCATCATCATCATCATCATCGTCTTCCTGTGGTTTTAGGCTGCGTTTCAAAGTTATGGTGGTGCTGGGATAAAGCAACTTATGACTGTTTTTCACACTTATGGCCTTTACAGTTCCAACCTGGCCCTGAGGTCAACATTCAAGTCCTTGGTGACCCGCCTGTGTTTATGGTGCTTGGGGGGTCCTGGGCCCCTTTTGGGACCCTCCCTGGGGGCGTCCAACAAAGTTCTGCTCTCAGGCTGGATTCGGTGGGACAGCCGGTCCTGAGTGAGCTGGGAAGGTCCTCTGGAGATCTTCTCCACTGGTAGATGACCTTTTGGACCGTGGAATGATTTACGTCCAATTGTTTGGTGATCTTCTAAAATCCCTTTCCCAACTCATAGAAATCTAATAATCTTTTCATGGATGGAAACGTAGCAACCTAGAACTAAGGAGGAATTTCCTCACAGGGAGAGCAATCAACCCATGGGACAGAAGTTGCCCTCGGAAGTTGTGGGAGCTTCATCCCTGGAGGCTTTCAAGAAGAGACCGGACTGCCCTCTGTCAGGAATGGTGTAGGGTCTCCTGCTTGGGCAGGAGGGGTTGGACTGGATGACCTCCAAGGCCCCTTCCAACTCTGTTATTCTGTTCTTTCTGAAGGCCCCAGAAAACTCTTTCGGTCTAAGTGATGATGACACTGCACACTTCAACAATAAAGGGCAAACCACACTAAATGCCTGAGATTTCAATTAAACAGGTTCCTCCCAGATCTACCTAACAATGGTTTTAATCTTTTTTTTTTTTTTTTTTTGTCATTTTCTCCTTTTTTTTCCATTTCATTTCATTCTCCTCTGGTCCACAACACTCAATTCCAATTTTAGGTCTTTGGGGTAGTGATAAATGTAGGATGGTGCTTATGTTTTTGTCATGAAACTGCCATCAAATAATTGATCAAATGATCAAGTTGGTCAGTTTCTAAATCTTCACAAAGATTGGAATGCACCAGATTCAGAAATATAATGAAATATCTTCCCAGTAACAAAGTTTTTTCTCTAAGTTTGCTAGAAGACCTTAAACCAAGGGCGACTGTGAAATCAAAGGTCAAGAATTTGTAATATTAAGCTCTGTAATAAGGTTAAAGTGAATTCTGGTTTGGATAAATTATATGAAGTAAATGCATAAAAACTGTTCTTAATCGTGTTTGAATATCTTGGGCTACGAGATAACTTTATCGATCTTTATCAATCCTATTAATGTAGCCCTATCTCAGATGTTTATAGTTTTCTCAGTTCTCCCAAGTATATCTTTGAAATGGTTTCTCTTAAGCAATGCTGTATCTTCCTGTGTCATTTTTATAAATTCATTTATTATCCCAGAGGAAATTTCACTTTGACTTTCCTGGCATGTCTTTTTAAAGATAAGCAGGCATTTTACAATATCAGTCAAAAGAGGGAAACGGTGTTGCGGAGAGAATAAATGATACTAATTGTTCAGTCAGCCTGGATTGAGTTTCTTCTTAAATTGATAAGTGCTCAGAATGTGAAGCGTGTGGTTTTCTGCCTACAGCAGGTTGTCCTATAATCGTGTTGATGCAAAAAAAAAAAGGGGGGGGGAATTTAATCAGTGCCTGGTGCTGCAGGGCCACCCAGTTTGATATATTTCTGTGGTCCTTCGATTCGGCTGACCATCCATTTTAATCTTTCACTGTTTATTTGCAGGCAGAGCCCTGGTTGATTTGGGGTGTGGAAGACGTTTTTAATCAATGTTATATTGACGCATTTTACCCGCCTGCAGACTGTGTGGGTGATTAAACCCACGTTGAGTTTTAAGGCTTGCAAGAAACCATTTTTTTTCCAGTGTTTGTGGGTGCTTTAGTTCTAGCCACTGACCCTCCTCCCCACATTTTGGGGGGTCTGGCTCATTTCACTGCAGGCACGAACGGTGCTCTGTAGGTCACATGCCTCAGTCGTGTACAGGTTATTTCCTGGCCCTGGTGCGTTAATTGCATCCGATGGGTTGTGTAGAGAGTCTTTCTTTATTTGCAGAGGTCAGTAGCACTGGCGGAAGAGACAATAGCCGCAGCAGCTCCCTCCCTCCCAGGCCCTTGGCCTTCCCCTAGCTCTATGCCATAAGCCTCCCCGGCTCCATGGGCCGCCCAGCGTAACGGGCAAGTATGAAGGCCTTGCCTGCAAACCAGCCTTCGCCAGCTCTCTCCTTTGGTGAGTATGCAGGGCTCTTGTGCGTTGTGCGAAGGAGGGGGCGGGGGGGGGCGGGGGGGGGGGGGGGGGGGACAGAGGCGTTGGGGATATGAAATTCGGGCTATGCTTTTTCAAATTGGTACAGATTCATATTGTCTTGCTTTTTTTCAGGCTCAGGGAAAAAAACGACGCCCAAGGCCTTCAGGTATTGGAGAAGAGGACCAAGGTAGGCACCTGTAGGTGGACGTTGTTGTGCTGGTGGAGGGCACCTTAGGTCACCTGCTCTAGGACGGTATTCCTGGGGGTTTGCCCAGCGTCCCTCTGGGTGGGGAGAAGGTGCAGCCAGAGCAGGAGACGGTCTTCTTCGTGGGGCCCCCTCCTCCTCCCCTTCCTTGGTGGGCGAGAGAAAGGGAGGGCTGGGCTAGGCAGAATCCAGCTAGAATTCTTGGGATCCGTCCTGGAGGCCGTGTTTTTTGGATCAGGAAGTCGCACGAAGACTACCCTGCTTTTGAGAAAGAAGTTTAGCTTGTCCTGGTCTCGCTTAGGCGACAGCAGTTAATCCCAAAAGCTCCTCCAGGATCACAGAAGCAGGATTAAAAGAAAGCTTCATGGGGAGGCAGCAGTCTCCCTTCCTCATTTTGTAAGTGCAACAGGACTTGCGTGACACAATCCTTAAAGCAAAATTTCCCAACTGGGGCAACTTCAAGATGAGGAGACTTCAGGACTCCAAGTCTTGCCAGCTGGGGAATTCTGGGAGTTGAAGTCCACCCATCTTAAAGCTGCCAAGGTTGGCACCCACTGCCTTCGAGAGTCAGGTGGACAAAACTTACTTAGGTTGAGTGAGTTATTTTATCAATTCAGTCAAAAAAAAATGGGCCAAGAGCAGAACAGGGCAGTTTTTGTACAAAAGCTATAAGGACTTTACAAATTGTTCTCTTCAACATGAGCTTAGAGGTTGGAACAAGAATCAAAGATGGGAAGGAAATGTTCAGAAGATATGGCAGCGACCACAATATTGTGGCTTTTCCTTTCTTAATTTCCACAGGAGTTTCAAGAATCGATGTGAGAAGCCTTCGTTCCAGCGGTGGGCCAGGAGGGCCTGCGAAAGTACCCCTGCCTACAGGAGATGTCTGGAACCTTTGTCAGAAGAGGGGGCTCATTCCCCCCCCGACCCAGAAAACCGTCTCTGGCAGCCCAAAGGCAATGCCCGTGTGTGCTACCTACCTGTCCGGGGGATTTTTTCCCAATGGCAGCCATGTCAGTATTTCTGAAGTTCTTCTAACTGGCTTTTGTACTGCAAAAATAAATGAAGTTTGTGGGGCCTTTTCCTGATGTTCCAGGTGGTGTTTGTATTTTGTCCCTCACCCTGTTTATTGTCCCAAGTCCCCAGCGGCAGTGCAGAGCAGTGGTGGGATTCAGCCGGTTCACACCGGTTCGAGAGAAGCGGTTGTTAATTTTCTGAGCAGTTTGGCAAACTGGTTGTTGGAAGAAATCATGAGGGTAGAGAACCGTTTGTTAAATGATTTGAATCCCACCACTGGTGCAGGGTAGCTTTGTCCAACCTGGGGGAGTTTCACCGTTTTCTATTTGAACCCCAATAAATGTCAGCTCCGGCAGCAAAACCCTTAACCTTCCCTCCTCCACACCCCCGTTGCTCAAAGGCCCAGGTGGGACCAAGAACCTTCTGTTCCAAGTCGCCATGGGTAATGAACCTGCCTTGTTGATGTGCCCAGGCGAGACCAGCTGTCTTGAGAACCTCAAGTTCTTCTCTTGATGGGGCAAGGACCGCAATGGGGCAAGGATTTCTGTTGCTAAGCTAGGCAAGGAGGGTGTGAGTTGTGCCTGATTTTACAACCACTTTTGCCACAGTCACTAAACGAATCGTCACTGTTGCTAAGTGACTCTCGCATTTGCTAAGTGAATCTAGCTCCCTTCACTGCCCCTGGCAGTCAGGGCCCCCCCTGGGAAGGTCATCCAATGGTGGTCCCATGACCCCCGGATGAAACACAACTGTCGTAAACATGGACCAACGGTCAAATCTTGCTTGAATTTTGATCTCGTAACTGTGGGGACAGGGCGAAGCTGGTAAGTTACTATTTGCAGCCTTGTTGGAAGTTGGGATGGTTGTTCAACGAATGGACGTGCCTTGGGGGCTCCCTCTGGGCAGGGCAGCCCCTTGGGGTCTTTTGAGGGGGCGTCACAGCTCTCTTAAATCTCCGTTTGGGCCTGGAGAGCCGCAGGTGGCGTCTCTGGCGATGCTGCCCCCGCCCCTTTGGCAATGAAAGGCCTGGGTTCAGCCTTGCTGGGGGGGGGGCCCCCCCCCCAAATTGGCTCTGTTGTTGCATTCAGGGGATGAACAGCACTTAAGGCAGCTGTTCTTTCTCTCCGTTCCTCCAGGCTCCCCAAATGCTGTTTCCATCCTCAGAATGGGAGCTGGTCCTCCACTTGTGACCAGTGACCTGGGTGGCCAAGCAGCTGTGCTCCGCTCTGCGGGAGACTGGCCAGGACAATTGGGGACTCACCCCTTCGTCTTTCTTTAACACTCCCCCCCCCTCGTGTTTTTATGTAGATCCTGAGTGTGGAAGGATGAGATAATGAGAATTATCACTGTTTCACTTTCTCCAGGTAAAATGCCTCCCACCCACCCCCCACATGCACACACTGGGAGTTAGCTGAAATTCAATCCACTATCTGAGAAGCCTGGTCTTGGAGAGAAGGAAAAGGCAGAATATCCTTTTGGAAATTAAGCCCTTGCAAGGGTGACAGGCTGAAAAACAGAAGGGAAGAGAAGAAGCAGCCAGGCAAACTTCGGTCTGCAACTGTCTCTCCAAAGTACTTGGCTTCCTCCAGGCATAAGGAAATAAATACACGCTGAAAGTCAGATTAGCCAAAAAAAAATTGGGATTGGAAGAGGGTCTCCCCGTGAGTGGCAAGAGTCGGGCTAAAATAAAACTGGCAACTGTGAGGGGAACCAACCTGCCAGGGAAGCTGGAAGCCCCCTTGGTGGCTGGGGCACAGGAGATAAAATGAGAAGAGAAACCACGGGAGGGCAGGAACAAGCAGGCTGGGACTCGGGGGCTGTAAAGGGGCTGTAAAGGGCCAGAAAGAATTCAGGGTTGGATTCTGGGCTTGTCTATAAGGCAGGTAGTCCTGGACTTAGGACCACAACGGTGCCCCAAAATTTTTGTTCTTAAGCGAAGCGATGGCTAGGGGAGCCTTGCCCCATTTTACGACCTTCCTTGCCCCCGTTGTTAAGTGAATCACTGCAGCTGTGAAATCAGCAACACAGTTGTGTCAAGTGAGTGTGTGTCTTCTGCATCGGCCTTGCTGGTCAGAATGTCTCACAAAGGGACCCTGGGACTCTGCAACCGTCATAAATACGAGTCAATTGCCAAGCATCAGGCGACCCTGGGGGGAGGGGCTGCAACAGTCTTAAGGGGGAAAAACAGTCTGAAGTCTCTTTTTCCAATGCCGCTGTAACTTTGGTCGTTAAATGAACTGTTGTAAGTCGAGGACGATCTGTACTAACTATGAAAAATTCTCACCCAGAGTTTTCATTGTAGCTTGGAAGGCAAAGTTGACTTTACTGGGACGGGGGAGGGGGAGGAAGGGGGGCCCAATTCCTTCACCTCCGACTCCAGTCCCAGTCCCAGAGCGGGTGGGGGGGGGCAGCTATTGTCATCCCTGGGGCTGCTGGTGTCAAAGGGGGAGGGGGCCGGACCCCCAGTGACCGGGTGCAAGGCCTGACGCCCGCAGTGGGACCCAAAGGGGCCGCTGTGGATGCTGGGTGGGGGACTCGGCCCCTCCCTGGGCTGCTCGGCCCAATCAATGGGGGTGGGGCTAATGGACCCCCAACTCTGGTGTTGCTGGGGGGTTTCGGGCCACCTTCTCTGGGTGAGGGCTGGTCAGTTGCTTCCCAGGCGCCCAGGCAGCCCCTCCTGGATCCAAAGGCCGCCTTCTCCGTGGGGGGGGGGGGGGGGATGCCAACCGGGGGGAGGTCTGTCCGGGGGGCTCCACTCGCCCTACAAGACGCAGCAGCCCAGGCCGGGAGGATGTCGTTGGAGCTACTCAGGGGGCCTTGCCATTGCCAGCTGCTCTTCCTACTCACGGTGCTAGTTGCCCCCGTAATGGCTCTGGCCTCGGTTATCTGTCCGGCCTCCTTCTCCCACAGGGATCTTCCCGCCAGATCAGATCAGATCAGATGGGATCCACTCCAGTAAAGGAGGATCTCCGTAGCTCAGGGTTGAGAGGAAGGATCCCCCTGGGGCTCCCTGAGCCGGGGTGCTGTCTTCTTGCAGACGTTTCCTTATCACACAGGTTAACGTCTTCGGTGCTAGAAGGGAGGGGGGGTTGCAGAGAGGAGGAGGAGGAGGAAACTGCGGGGGGGGGGGGTCCTTGGGGCTCTCTGAGCTTGCTTGTTTCCTTGCAGACGTTTCATTGCCAAACTAGGTGACGTCATCAGTGCTAACGATGATGCACTAGCCCTGCTGATGTTTCTGGAGTCCGGAGAGCCCCCAGGACCCCTCAGGAGTGCTTCCCCCCCAGGTCCATCTCTTCCCCCAGAATGCCGCCTGGGAATGGACCCTTTGGATCACCATCCCTCTCCCCTCCCCCGGTTATCAAATCCGATCTTCTCCTTTCCTTCCGGGTTTCAGGCGAGCCTTGAAGGGGCCATGCTGGGATGGGAGACTTGGATCGGGCAGAATGGCTTTTTTGTATTATTGTTTTTCTTTTTGCATCATTCCACTACTGTGTCTGCTTCTTTTATGGCTAGCTTTATTTATTACTTCTGAAGTGTTTCTGTTTTCCCTTGGTGACGTTCCTGGTTTTCAGAAGTTTCGGGACTTTGATTTTGCTCAGACCGATTTCCCGTCGTAGACCAAAAGGCCTCTGACTCGGATGTGGTCATCCCTGCTTCAGCCCAAAGCCATTGCTGGGCCATCAGGACCTTTCCAGGCGGCCTGGCCTGGGGCTTGGTGGTCAACCCTTCCCCGCTGACCGCTCTGAGTGCAAAGGACCATGTCTCCCGTTGACTCTGAGCCAGAGGCGGAACCTCTCCAGGGTCCCTATACCACCCTGGCCCTTCAGGTCTTCCAGCTGAGGCGCATCTGTCGTTGCGGTAACCAAACCTGCCTCATCATGCTAAACCAAACCATGGATCCCCAAGCAACCCTAACACAGGCCTTGTTTGGGGGGTGGAAATGCAATATCCTTCCAGGCGCTTAGGATCCCACAAGGGTAAGTTCCTCTTAGTGACCACTCAGTCTGCTTAACTTGGACCCGGGGAAGAGCAGAGTCGCCTTGTCGCCTCAGCTTCACAGTTATCTGACATCTCCATTAAAAACAATCCCTTCCTGTTCTTACAGCAGTTTGGAGAAGCACCTCCAGCTACGGCCCTTTACTCTCCATTCTTGCGTGTCTTAGAGGTGTTGGTTGGGCTTTGCACCAAGTTAGTTTTTTCTCTCTTGACCGGCAAGAGATGGAAAAATTGCACTCCAAATTCTGATGGCTCTTTCTGTGATTTTGCTCTTGGCCATTATCCGTAAGCTGTCCCATTGGTCGACCTCCATCTCAAACTAAAAGTATTTCGCATATTCATTTTGTAACGCATGGGTACATCGTACATTGAAGAGACTGAATCATCAAATGCACAGCACCAAAGGTTTTTAAAACGTTCAAAGTGTCCACACAGCGTTTGGATGAAGCCAACCAACTAAACTCTCGACATAAAGTTACGGGCCGGCAAGGACGCAAATGATGCGTCCTTGCAAAGAATGGCAGGTTTGGTGGGAGATGCCAAGGTAGCTGGAGGCGTTGGGCGCAGGCATGAGGCAGCTCTGCTCTCTAGGTCCTAGGTTCCTTCTGCCCCTGGTGAGCAAGGACCCCAGGCGGCTACGGAGAAGAAGGCCTGAAAGCCCCCCTGGGGGTGGGTCTGTCTTGGGGGGGGGGTCATGGGGGATCCCCTCATGTGCTTTGGGGAAGGAACCCAGGCTGTCCTGGCTCACCTTAGGAAATCCTCTGCTCCTTCAGCTAAGAAGGTCCAGGCAGGAGAACTCCGGTTGCATTGATGTCCTTGCTGTGGGTCTAATAGGACAACCTGCCACAGCCAATTCTCCAGGGGACAAGAGTTACTCTAACCTCGAAGAAATGGTGGACGGGAATCCTTAAGGGAAGGATGCAAAAGGAGGGGCAGAATGAAATGGGGATGACAAAAATTAAAATTGTTTGAAATAATTCAATGGAATTGTTGAATTCTCCTGTGGCAAGTTGTCCCATTCCAGCCTCACCCCCCACTATCTTTCAACCCTTGGCCGCTTCATGTTCCTTGAGCCTCTCTGTCTCCTTCAGAGAATGGACACGGGCAGCACCAGAGCAATCTGAACAGGCTCTGAAAGGATCCAGTCATCGCTCCAGAGAGTCTTGGATCTTGGTTCAAAAACTCAAAGACAACTCCTTCTGGGAACTGAGACTTCTCTGGTGACAATCTCCCTCTTCAACTAATTAAGCCAAACTGGTTTCTTGGGATCAAAAGTGGACAGATAGATAACATTGGTATGTTTCCAAGAACGGGTCTCTGGACCGACCCTTCCATTCAGTGTGTGTGCCACTGGCTGCTCCTGGTGGAGTAATGCAGGAAGAAGGCTGCCTTCTGGCAAAGACGTGGTGGGACTTGGGCAGTGGGCGATTTTGGGTGTCAGATTAGGAACAAGGAGAGGACAATAAAATGCCGGGTGCATTTGTGGAATCGGGGTGAAGAGGAAGGCAGTGAGATGTTGGCCCAGACAGAAACAGGAAGAGACCAGTATAACACAGATTGGTTTTGCAAGAATCTCTCAGGATGGGAATAACAAATTGGTTTCCAGTTGAACTGTTGTCTATGGACATCCAGGCTGAAATGTCCGTTCATGAAATACAGGCCTGTTTGTTTGCCGTTATCTGTAGCACCGGGAATTCTTAGAGGCCTGGCCTGCCAGGGAACTAGAGGTGGAGGCCCAGCAGCTGGAAAACCTGTCGTTCAATGTTGATATCCCTAGTTAGAGAAGAATGTGGGCTAGCGGAAGAGAAATTCTAGGATGACGTGCAAACTCTGAAAGGTAGTTCATCTGGTGGGTGTTTATAGAGCTGTGGAAATGGTCTTTGAATGGGCTGAGTGTGGTCCCAGTTCTAAAGATGGAGAATGGGTCTTCCAAAAATACAGGGGATTTGGTCGCCTATTTTGAGACTGGCTGCGTTCACATGGCAGCAAAAACACCTTAGTTGAGAAGCATACAGCGCTATTTCTGAAGTACTCATTAACCAAACGATGTGTGTGCGTGCGTGTGTGACTGAGTTGAAACTGAAATTGTGCGTTCAAATTAAAATGGGACAAGAGCAACAATCAGAGCCAATCGGCTCTGATTGAGCTTCTAGGCCATTTGAGGGAATTAAAAATTGCATTGGCCACTTCAGAAAATATCACCCAATTGATCTTGAATTGCCAAGAGTTCCTGATTCTTCCCAATGTCCTTCCATCCAGCACAATTGTGGGTCAATGAGGCATAAACGCACCTTGCCCCCCCCCCGGAAGCTGTAGTGGAGCCGTCAAACTATACAAAGATATGAATAAGGTACAAAGACTGAACTATGAAGAAAATATCTCATTATGTGTTGAACCATGTACTTAACAGTGCCCTGGATCAAAGATGCTTTGAGGTGGAGGTGTCAGTTTTGTTGAGTTTGGGACAAAATGTTATGCTGGCTGGAGAATTCTGGGAGTTGAAATCCACAAGTCTTAAAGTTGCCAAGTTTGGGGACCCCTGTTCTAGATTATTGCAAGAAAGGTTTGTGTCCCAGGAAAAATCAAGAGGAAAAAAGTCTAATCTGTTTGCCAGATGTCCCCAAAGGTGCTTCTTCCCAAGAGGCAGCTGGACGTTCTTTGTTTTTCCTTGAAGACGTTTTGCTTCTCAGGACTGCAGAAGCTTCTTGGGTGAGAAGTGAAACATCTTCTTCAAGGAAAAAAACCAAGAAAGTCCAGTTGCCTCTTGGGGAAAAAAGGGGGCATCTTTGGGACAACCAGGACCACCTGGATGATGATGGAGATGCTCCATAGACATATTTGCCAGGTGGTGATATTAAATCAGAGTGTAATCCGAGGAATAAGTGTTTTACCTAGATACTGCTGTACAATATGTAATACACGTGTGTGCAAATATGTATGTAGGTACTACGTATGTACATGAAATACCGCTACTGTGTGCATCAGAGTTTCTTCTATTCAACATGCCTCCAGGATCACAACAACAAAATTTGGTGGCAAGCTGCCCATTTTCATAATTAGATTTTTGTGGTTTTAAAATTGGGGTTTAACCTCTGCTAGGCAGCGCACTTATTCTGCATCTAAAATCTGATCCCAGGCTTGGCTGGCCTTTAGGAAGGACGATGAAATACCTTGGATCTTCCAGTGAGGTCAGCTGATCACAAAAGCTCCTTTAGAT
This sequence comes from Notechis scutatus, assembly GCF_900518725.1. The sequence continues at coordinate 278,268 of NW_020716944.1, read as the reverse complement.
CCTTGCAGGCCAAAACATGCTAAGAATTTCCTATCTTTTCTCTGAAAGGCAGGACGTATTTTTTTGGCACTGCTAGAAGTCGCAATAGCACTAGCCCTTAGACTTATATGCCGCTTCCCAGAGCTTTTATAGCCCTCTTTAAGCGGTTTACAAAATCAGCCTCTTGCCCCCCCCCCCCCCGACAATCTGGGTCCTCATTGGACTGACCTTGGAAGGACCGCCTGCAGTTGTGCACGGATGTCTTCGCAGATGTTTAAAAGCCTTCAAGGAAAAAATGAATGAAGGACAGACTAATGTCTCCAGCAAATTTTGGGGAGACTGGGACTTGCTCATAATCATGCAAAGGGACACCCGGCTGGGAAGAGACGCAGAGCTGAGGGGAGGACCAAGGAAGTTCTAAGCTGCGAACCATCCTGGGGCAAGCGACAAATCTCTGGGTGAAGAGGCTCTCTCCACGCGCTGCTTCATCCAGACTTCCGTGGGGCAGGCAATCCACCAGAGCGGTTCAAAACCACAGGTACCAACCAAACAGTGGAGAACCGGCCCGTTTCCCCTGCAGCAGCTTCGGTGCTGCTTCACAGGAGAGCCATAGTGGGCGAGTGAAGGCAGACGTCCACAGACTCCTCTTTCACAGATGGCAAAGCTCACAAAACATAATTCATTTTCATGACTCAGCGCTTCCAATATTTAGACAATATGTAATGAAACCGAAAATTATGTTTTGGATGCAGTGCAAGAAATGTTATAGGAAGGCATCTGACGTGATAATTTTGGGCTAATGGTGGTTTCTCAGGAGAACTTGGGGCGTTGGGTGCATCCTCTGTGTTGACGTGTCTTCAGAAGCATAAGACGCGAAAGAGCCTCCCAGAGATGGCTCCTCTTTGGAGAAGGATCCCCTCCCAACTCAACCTCTGCTTTGTGCCAACAGGTTCCTGCTTCTGGGTGGCAGTGCTGAACGGCAACGTGGTGGGCATCGTGGCGGCCCGAGGCAATGAGGAGGACAACACAGTGGAATTGCGCCGCATGTCGGTGGACTCTAAGTACCGTGGTAAAGGGATCGCTAAAGCTCTGGGCCGGAAAGTGCTGGAGTTTGCCGTGCTCAACAACTACTCCTCTGTGGTGCTGGGGACCACGGCAGTGAAGGTGGCAGCCCACAAGTTGTATGAGTCCTTAGGCTTCAAGCATGTTGGGCTGGTGGAACACTATTCTCTGCCTGGAATGACACATTCTATTCTAGAGCAAATCTTCTTCCAGCTTCGCTACCACCGCTATTGCCTGCATCTGCGCGAAGAATGAGGGAGCCTCATCTTCAGGGCCGCCCTCCCCAGAACCTCCTGGCCAGGGTTTTGCGGTGGGGGGGGGGTTTGTGTCATGGTTTCTTTGCCATCTCCTCCTTTCATGTTCTTCATCGGCTTTGTACAAGTTCTTGTACAAGGGAAGGGCCCCTTCTTCTTCTCGTCTGAAAGGCTTGTAGGGTGATGGCAGCGCTAACGCTGGAGATAGGGCGGACCTGCCCTTGGCCTGACCTGGGTCAAGCTCAGGATGGACTCCCAGTCTTACCCCAGTTAACCCACCTAAGCACAGAAATGTCAATGCATAACAAGGCTGCTTGCCTGACGTGTGTTAAAAATAATAATAATAATAATAATAACAATTAATAATCTCCTTTCCCCCCTCTCCCGCCCCAAGTATTAAAAAAAGCGATACTTCATGATACAGCTCAATGCAAAAGTTTTATGTGAATGCATTTCTCAGTATTTTATGAAGTAGTATGCATTCATGTTCTCAAGGTATAATACCGGTTAATCTTGCTGAAAAAAAAATGTGAAAATCCTGCTTGCTATAATGCATGAAGAGGAAGTATTTGCATGCATTCAAACACACTACGAAGTAGGCGCTAATAATAGTAATATTAATACTAATAATGCACTTTCTGGATGTACCTCCCCGGTGCCTAAATTCTCAAGAATATTGGCGCATCTCACACCTGGGCCCTTTATCCTCGTTTTCTTCTTCCTAAGCCAGCAAATACAAGCCCTGAGCCCAATGTAACATATGTAAATGACTGAAATATCAAATATGCGAATGTAGATAGACTTTGAGGTCCCCTGCCAGATATCTCCACCCAGAGTGTTAATTTTCCTTTATTGAGGAGTTTTGTTTATTACGTTTGCTTAAACAACCCAAATGCTTCGCTTTTGCGGACTGGTTTCCCAGAGGCAAAACGGAGACTTCTGTTTCTATGGCAACACACCTGTACGCAAATAATGTGCACCAAATCTAATCGCTTCAGAAAAAGCAATACGCAAGAGAGAGAGAGAGAGAGAGAGAGAGCTGGAGCTGCCGGTTTCAGCTGAAGGAAAGCAAAGGTGGTAGTTTAATCAGTTGCTTCTTGCTAGTGGAAAAGCAAGTCTGGAAGAGCTGACCTACAACGCCACTGCTGCTTTAACAGTTATGTCACATTTGTGAGTTGTACAGCTCCACGCAAAAAGCGATGCAACGCAACAGAGATATGGCATGCTACCTGTTGGAGCCCAGCACGAAAACACCTGAAGTTGCAGCTTCTTCTGCCTTGAAATACCAACCTCTATTTCAAGACTAGCAACTTTTGCATTCATGGTAACCGAATAGAAGTCAGGCAGCTTAGGGGTTTAAAAGGCAATATCGGTTCAGAAAAACTCAGTTGTTTTCTGGTTGCATTGAATTGGGGAGGGGGGATTGAAGAGCTGAGCTTGATAAAAGCAGCTCCCCTTTTAATATTTCCTCCGGTTGAATAATATTGTGGTAGAAATTGCCCCCCCCCCACCCCCCGATGGGAGGGAGAAGGTCCCAGAGGTGGATGGAGCCGAGGGGAGATGAGAGTAGAAGGACCCCCTGCCAAGTCTTTGGCCTGTCAGCGGAGGAGAGAAGCTGCGTTTCTATTCGGTGACAGGGAGACTGTTTGTATCTTGCTGTCTGGTCTCAAAATGAGGAATGGGTGGGAAGATAGCAAAGGCTGCCCTGCATGAAGAGAGGCTGCCCTGAGTTTTCCTCGCTTCGGGCTCCTGGTGAGGATCCTGCAGCCCCTTCCCCATCCCTGGGGCTTCCTGGAGACCCGCCCGGGGCTCCATCCTTACCCAGGGAGGGTGATGGGGGAGGGGCTTCCTCGTTGCTCCTCCTCTCCCCCCCCCCCCCCGTCTCAAGCATGGAGCAAGTTGGACGATGAGGCTCTTCGGGCTGATGACCAAATAAAGGGAGAAGGATGGAGGGAGACGGTGCTCGGCTTCAACGGTGGTGACGGCCTTCCTGCCTCCGGTGGCGCCAGGAGCTTAAAAATGGCCAGACCAAACTGTGTCCCAGCAATAAAACCCTTGATCCGCACTAGAGACTGACTTGATGAGCAGAATGTACTTCTTGGAGCCGAGTGTGTGTGTGTGTGTGTGTGTGTGTGTGCCTCTCGATGTAGAATGTATTTTTTTTTTAAAAAAGAAAAAAAAATCTATGCTGTACATTTCTCTTGAAGCTCAAATGTGTACCATTTTTGGGGGGGTGGGGGGTGGGGAATGTAGGATAGAGGTGTATAGTGTACAGAAATTGGTACGATATTTTATAGCTGTTTTTGGTGATTACATTAAATTGCGTAACCCAGGTGAATATTATAAAGTGTTAGGAGGGAAAAGGGAAAGGGAGGAACTGCTTGTGCCTTTTAATTTTTTCTTTTCCTTTTTGTGTTCTTGTGTTATCCTTGCACTAAATGATTCCTGGAGAATTAGTCGTCCTATACAGCCTAATGAATTGGACGATGAAAGTGTACATGGCCTCCGTGGGCTGCAATTGATTTTTATTGAGGCACTTTAAGGATGCGGACGGTCCAAGGCTCGAAGATGAGGGGAAAGGAGGAGATGTCCTCTGTCGTAGCTGGGGGATCCAACACCAGGCAGGGAAGTCTGCGCTGCAAGGCCCCCACTGAACGGTCCCTGTACGAACACCTTTGTACGATTGCGTACGGGAGCGAGTGGGCTTCTGAAAATACACAGGTTCTGAAGTGTGGCTTCTCCGGCTTTGGCTGAATTCATTTGTGCAATTAGTGGAAGGCCAAGGGATCTCTTGCCCGTCTAGTTGTGTCTCCTTTCCACTTCCTTTAAATTACCGTACATCAGCAAAGGGCTGACAGAAAGCACCCTTGACCTCTCTACCTGGCCTTCTCTCACCTTGCTTTTCGACCTATCAGGAACCCATCGGGGAAGAAGCATTAAATCTCTGCAGCGAAGGAGTTACAGAGGACGGGGGTCTGATGAATGTCTGTTAAGGAGGAGAGGAGAGCTTGAAAGGTGGGTGGGACACACTGCTGGCGGCGGGGGTGGGGGGTGGGGGTGCTTTTAGCTAGAAAACAATAGGCACCGGAAGTAGAAGATGCTGGGAGGGAATTGTGTAACGTTCAAAGACTAGGAATAATGGGAAACACGTATTTCAGATTAAACCTAGAAGGAACAGTACTATCCCATTAGGTGGTTTTACCTTGGAGGGGAAAAGAGATTTAAAGGAAGCAGGAAACAAACGTTTTCCATCAAGTCTTCATCAAAGGAAGAGGCCACAGATTGTGGTGTGGGGGGATTTTAGAGCATTTTGCATTTTGGAGCTATGGAGAGGATATGCTAAGTGCAGCCAATTGCAATCCTCCAGTGAATTATCCAGCATATGCTTTCATCTTCAACCTGATTTTTTAAAAATAAAAAAATTAGGGATATATGTTTTTGAAAAAGACGTAGCAACGATGCCTGCACAGAGCTGTACCGGTTGACCAAACCCTATTCAGAGAGGGGGGAGGGAGGGAGGGAGGGAGGGAAGGAAGGAAAGAGAGGGAGAGGGAGAGAGAGAGAGAGAGAGAGAGCACACAACCAATAGCAGCTTAAGTGTAGACTTGTGGTGTGGTTCTATGCATCCTACCTCGCAAACAAATCAATTAGGCCACGTTCAGTCGACCTGTTTCCAACCAGCTGCACATCGATTTATGGCCAGTAGAAGAACCTTCCTGGCACCAGCAAGGCCACAGCTTCGGGTGGCCACCTTCCCCACGCGGGAGAGAGGCCTGCCTTCCTAAGACCGGCTTGATCACGGGCAGGTTTCTCCTGCAAAGGCTGCCGTCCTCTTGTTTTGAGGGGGGGGCAAGCGGAGGCCTCCGAGGCTGCACTGGGCTGGTCCTTTTAGGAGGAACTGGGTGAGGCCTGGCACCAATTCCTGGGCCGATGGGGAGCAGAGGCAGCTCTTGGTGTAACCCCAGGCCTGACTGGATGGGGCTGACCCTGAGTCTTCTCCTGGGGCCAAACGCCTGGATTTCACCCCCAGATTTCTGTGTAGTGCTGGCTTTTTTTGCTGCCTCATTTCTCCAGCTACCACTTGGAAAGATCCCCTTAGCCGAAGTGACACAGCAAAGCTGTTATTTATGAGGATAGTTTTATTGCGGCCAACTTGCATGGGCACCGCTTTTTATAGGCTGCAAAACCCAGGCGAAAAGATCTCCCTTCCTTAACTTGGATTTCTTCTGTGAGTAAGGAAGGGTTTCCTTTCTTTCTTTGAATTATGGCTTGGAGCAAGGGGGACAGGAGTTCTGGCATTGAGGCCTTTATCACAGCTGTGGCTGTCAATCAAGGCGGCCACGATCCTTCAATCCAAGACCCACCACAGGGGCCCCAGCAGATGCAGAAAAGGAGCCAAGCTTTCGTCTCACAGTGGGGGCCACCTCTCTCGACTCCCTCGGCCCCTTCCCTGGGGACCTCTCTGCCTTATCATGATGTCCACACAAGGCTTAATTGTTTCATTAATCAATGCGCAACCTCTTCATTGATTCCTTCATGGAACTTGTTGCATTACAGACATTTAACTTACAAAGCCAAGGTTCTTATTCAACCTCCACTGAGTTTCTGTCCTATGGCTCTCATCAGCTGCATCGTTCCAAAATCGTCCCGTGGATAGATACATTGTTGGTTTTTTGCCTTGCATTCCGGTACATGAAACCAAGCAGCTGTATTCTTAGAGTATTTTGTCTGTATCTTGTTTATGGGCTTCATAAGGTGCACCAGTTTATAAGAACCGTGCAAATGCTTTGGAAAAGGGTGTTTCATAATAACGGAGGGTCCTCACAAAGCCCCCCATCTTCAAACCAGCCGTATCTTTTTTTTTGAGACTCACACACGACAACTTTGGACGCGGTTTCCGGCTGCCTCCACACGTGTGTGCATTGCATTCACTTCTGGGATTTCTGTGCAAGGCTGGAAATGTGCTTGCAGGCTGCAAAGTTCCCCTTTGGAAGCCTGGCCACTGACTCACCCAGAGGGGTCACCCAGAGGCCAAGAGTGGAAAAGGCTTTTATCCACAGGAACTAGCTATTTATTTATTTATTTAAACATATATATATATATGTTTTCTGAGGTTCTCGAATCTTACGCGGGAGAAAACCCGAATAACCAAAGATCCATATATATATATATATAAAATTGGACTAAAAGCTCCATTAATCCTGCCTGGTGGTCAGTTTGGGAGCTCTTGAGGGCTGAAGCAGCTCTGGCTCTTGTTTAAATGAGTGGCTTATCTACCGCTGGCTCTCAAGATGGAAAACGGGGCCGGTGGCTCGAATACCTTAAATAGGAGCCTCTCCTCTCCTTCGTTTTCCAAATACTCGAGGCAGCTTTTCAGCTTGTATTTAGCTTGATGCCTTTTGTCCTCTTCCACTTCTAAATCTAGACCCCACAGCCCCCTTCTCCTACGACTGTTGGAAAAACACAAAGGTTTCTGCCTTTCAGATCCAAGAACTTTGGCTGTCATAATGTGTGACATATTTCTGAGCTTCTGCCAAATTTGATCCCTCTGGGTCCTGCTAAACCTGTCACCAGAGTTTTAACTTTGCTTCCTTGATACTGGGTGGCGGTTAGATAACGTTTCCCTCAAGGTTACGGCTCAGCTGAACTTCAACAAACAAGGCTGGGCTGGGCCGCTTAGGGATTCCTCTATATAGCTAGATTGAACATTGGAATTTGCATTCTAAAAATGTATTGCAAATGCAAGCATCTTAATAGATATCAGTACAAAAAACCCCCACCTTTATTAGTGAACCCCCTAATAATGACTTCACAGGGGCCTTCGCTCTGTTTTTACCTAGACCCTTTGTCATACCACTCTGGCTGAGGAGAGATTATCATATATGACGTGCATGCAGTCATGGGCACATGCATGATAATACTACGTAATCATATAGGTAATGATCTCTGTGTCTCTGCTATAGATATAAAATAAGCACTGATTCAGATTGAACAGCTATGGGTGTTATTTGAATGTGTCCACAAAAAAAACCCTAAAATTCTGCAAGCCATAAGGCTTTAAAATGACACCTGTATTTAAGCCAGCATAGTACCATCTTATTCTGCTCAACCATTGTTGTTATTTCTTTACTATATTTCATAAGAGACTTTCTATCATGCTACGGCTGCTTCTCACTGACACTTAATGACAGATACGTCAGATCTCTGAAGCGCATTTCCTTCTGCCTTAGTTGAGGAGTTTTCAGCAATTAAAATCTCTCCTTGCTTTAATTGCAAAAGAGGCAGAAATGGGCCCTGATCACAGCCTCCATGAGTGACACCTACCGGCTTTGGTACTCTGGGGCAGAGGTGGATATTCAGCAGGTTCTGACCAGTTCTGGAGAACCGGTAGTAGAAAATCTGAGTAGTTCAGAGAATTGACAAATCCTCACCTCTGACTGGAGATTTTACAGTCTCCTTCCCCTGCCACGCCCACCAAGCCACGCTCACAGAACCGGGAGTAAAACCATGGGAATCCCACCCCTGCTTCGGGGGTGTTTTAGAGCCGGGGTCTCCAACCTTGGCACCTGTAAGAGGTGTGGACTTCAACTCCCAGAATTCCTCAGCCAGCAGAGCTTTGGGAGTTGAAGTCCACGAGTCTTAGCGTTGCCAAGGTTGGGGGCCCCTGTTTTAGAGCCCTTCTGTCTCAAACTTGGCCACTTTTAAAATGCGTGGACTGGCTTGGGAGTCCTGGGCGCTGGAAGCCCATGCCTCTTAACATTCCCAAGTTTGAGGAACGCTGTTCTTGTGCTTCGTTTATTTCAGGGGTTTCCTTTCTTCCCTGCCTGGATAGAAGCCTTCTTATCTATCCTCCAGCCCACTGTGGTCACGGCAGACCCTCGGTGGGTCCCATCTGCGTTGTCTTAGTCAATTGTCTTGATTTTGTTTTCCTTCTCCGTTTTAGGCCTTACTTTTTGGGTTGTCCCCCTTTGTCTATTTTCCACCTTCAGGAACAGAACCTTGCCTTTAAAGGGCCTTTTCTGAAAACCTCTGATGGATGGTGCTCCTATCTAATCTGTCTCTGGATGACAGACACGTGAGCCTCTGCTCCCACGGCCAGCTTGGACTGACTCACCCTCGGTGCACTTCTGTGGCCCCACTGGTGCCACCCTGCAGCCGGAGAACGGAGCAGCGTCTCTCTAAGGAGGCTCAGCCCTTGAGAAAAGCCAGAGAAGGCAGAAGGGAAGCGGTTGCAAAGCACCACCCGGAGGCATCCGCCAGGCAATCCCTCTGCGAGGCTCTGGGTCCGAAGGGGCCCTTCAGCTCGCGTACGTGTGACCCAATGCCCCCAGTCCGAGTTCCCTTCACTGGGTGAGATAAGCTGTCAACTGACTCACTATCTTGGGATTGTTCAGGTCTGTGTTTTCCATCCCTTTCCCAACCTCTCCCGCCTCCCCAGTCACTCAGAAGACCTGTCAACGCAGGATGTTTGTATCCGGCCTTGTGCTTGGAGCTGTTCGGAAGGCGTTGAGGTGCCTCTCCTTGACTCCAGGGGCTGCTTGTGCTCCGGCCCTTCTCGAGGCCAAAAGCTCTCCCGCTTCTTCCTACTTCTGCTCTTCATAGGCAAAATCTCCAGTACTTTTGCCTCAATTTTGCAGGTCTTCAAATTATCTGTCCTCTCACCTCTTTTCATCAAATAGTTGTTACGACGTATTTCAACAGTCATTGCGGGGGGGGGGGGGGGGCTGACCTTCTCACGGACCACCCTCCCTTTGGTGGTTGGGGGTCTTCCACAGAAGCCTCAGTAGTTTCAGACTTGGAAAACCTCCCCTGAACTTTACAAACCATGGCCATGTCTTCCCTACTGCAAAACCCACCTGCTTTGGTTGATCTACAATCCTTACCCAAAAGGATGCTCAATGTGGCCCTTCCTGGCTGGAGCATTTCCATGGTTCTCCCCCCCCCCCCCCCCGAATTCACCCAGGCCTTCCAAAGGGATTTCAGACTAATCTGAAGGGGGTGCAGGGCCAGGCTAGTGACCTTTGACCCCACCCTCTGTCCCCCTCCCAACTTCCCCGTTTTTTCCCTCTGAACCTTCTCCGCTGCCCTCTCAACCGATGTCCACGGCTTCTCCCAGGGTTATCGCCCCTTCCCTAGAAAGGTTTGTCCCCCCAAAAGAAGGTCATTTCGGTCGGAACCCAAAACAGGCAGAGTCTCTTTTTCATTCTGCACCTGGTCCGAGCACGTATGCTTCTCTTTGGAAAGGGTGGCTCCAAAGCGAAGTGCGCTCGGCTCTCAGGCACAGAATGTCTTCCACGTCCGTAGGGAGGAGATACTAATTGCGGCCTGAAGGTTACGGGGACTCGGTCTCCAAGAAAAATGTTGCTGCTGTCCCTTTGCTAATTCAGAATTTGGGAGGATCTCTTCTGTTTCTTCAATCACAAGGAGGTTCCTTCTCGTTTTTTAGCATCCACCTGGCATCATCGCCTTGGCTGTTTTTCCACTTCCCATCACGTAGTGAAAGTTTTCCTTAATCTTCACCCACCATATTAAATCTGGTACTGATGAGAAGTTCATTCCTGGTGTTGACAATGTATGTGCAGAAGTTTTTATCCTAAGAACACGTCTTCACTGTTGCCATTATTTTGGTGTTCGTGTCTGAGAGCGGCCTGGCTTCCATAACAGTATCTTAATATCTGAGCTCTTCCCTTCTTCCAAAGAATGCCCCCTTCCTCCCTTTTGCGGGGTCTGCCTTCTCCCCCAGACATTCTGCGTTAGGGCCTTGATGTGGGTCGTGGTGGGACACTTTCCCCCCAAAACTGTCCTCTTTTCTTCTTTTGTTAGAATGGTCAACCAATCAGCCTTAATGCTTTAGGATCCAAGGAAGCTCCTCCTCTCAAGACTTTACCAAATAAACAAGTTGTTAAAAGGAACATTCTTTCGTAGTCAATAACAACATTATATCCTACAATCGGGTCATAATATTCCACCTTCACTGAAATTCTAGCTTAGTTTTCAACTCCAGATCCTCCCTTTAGAAAAAGGGTTTTTCAGCTTGGACGGTGCCCTGTCAGGTTAGAAGACCACAATGACAAATGATTGATTATATATATATATATACCTGAAAACGGTTCCTCAAGGGGCCACCTGTGAATTCGTGCAACTAGTCCCCCAGCCATGTTTCCTAAGAGCATTTACTAAGCTGCCGGTTTCAGTGGAGGAAATCCATGACTTACGATCGTTTCTTTAGCAATTGTTCAAAGTTATGAGGGCGCTGTAAAAGTGACTTATGACCGGTTCTCACACTTACAACCTCTCAGCATCCTCACAGCCACCAATTGGGCATTTGGCAACCAACCTGCACTGATGACAGTTGCGGCTCCCTGGCTGGGTGTGAGAAGGTCACCTTCCCAGCCGGCCTCCCACAAGCCAAGTCAACGGAAGAAGTCGGATCTGCTTAACCAGCACGGCGATTCACTTAGCAACTGTGGTGAAAAGGGCGTAAAATCAGGCCTGACTCACTTAAGGGCTCCATCGCTTAGGGATGGAAGTTCTGGTCCTGATTGTAGTTGTAAGTCAAGGACTACCTGTGTATTCGTTAAATCAGAGGAAAGGCTGTCACAAGCATCTGGCCTCTGGGGAGAAAAGAGGGGGAGGAGGGCAGGATCCAACGTCCTGTGAAGTTTGACCTATTGGATTAACGTACGTACGTGTGTGTGTGTGTGTGTGTGTGTGTGTGTTTACAGTACAGGCACATACACTCCATTGTGGTTTGCCCAGATTAATCCAGGGGAAATACTTCCCCCCCACAGCCTTAGCTCTCCAGGTTTAGCCGGCCGGCCTGTAGCTCCAGCTGGACACCCACCTCCTCCGCCCGCTTTGCCCAGCCGCCCAGCCTGGCCCCTTCTGCTCTTCTTCCACAGCCCCAAAATGTATTTTGCCAGCTCACGGTGTATTTCCCTGTGTATTTTCTCTGCCTGCGGCACCCTGCGGCCTCCTGGTTTTATGTTTAGATGGGGGTGGCTTTGTATTTCGGGAGACAGTGGGTGCACTGACCAGATTTTGGGATCCGTTTTGTTTTCCCATTGGATCCACCAGCCAGAGTATATCCTCTATGCTGTGGCTGTGACGTCCTCAACGATCCCATTTTAGCCTTGTTTGTTTGGGGAACTCAGCCCGTTTCGCTCGTGGATGGTTCCATGTGTTTCCCATGGATCCAGAAAACGGGACTGTGTTAACCATGGACGAGTGTGTCAAGCAAACCCAGCCTATGTCTTTGGAATATTATGATGGAAATGAAATGCGGGTATCAAATTTTATAAATAAATAAAATAAACCAAGAATGCTGGATCCTTGTGTTTGTTCTGAATACCAAAACTGAAAGGAACTTGCAGCCTTCCCTGCAAAATCCCCTCTTCATTCTACGCTCCAAACTTTCCTTATTAGAGCAGACAAACCTCCTTTGCTGCTGTTATAAGGTCTTTCGGGAGTTTGAAATCTGTAGCCTTCTCCTGCAAATCATCCAGAGACATACAGGTGTGTCACAGGTCTCCTCACCCTCACTTTTACACAAAAGGCTTCCTACGAAGGAACTCGGCCCGCTAATTTTATTACGAAGAAACTACGGCCAGAAGGAAGCAGGCGCCCAGGGACTCTGGGCCTCAGGATGGTAGGTGAAGGAACTGGGGGGCTCAGGTTTGGCTGCTTTTGCTGACCCTTGCAACTGAGGGTCAAGTGAGCAGATTTTGGGAAAGCCCAGGGGATCAGGGTCAGGGGGATTTCTACGGCCCTGAGATATGCTAGGAATCTACAGGGCATGCAAAGATTTAGGCAGTTTTTTGTTCAAGTTTTTTGTTTCAGTGAATCTCTAAGTAAGGAGACATTGACCCAACCACCATGTGTTAGAAAGTTAGAAACACATTTTTCTGCTAATGGGAATACGTGCTTACTACTTAGATGGCATTATCTTCAGATTCCAATTAAGAAAAGAATTAATGTGGCAGGTGGAAAGATTTGGACAACCTTCCAGTCAGTATTTTTGTAACATTTCTTTTGGTAGAAATAACAGCTTCCAAAATAAATTTGTAGCTAGTTAACAGTGTTTTGTCATTGTTTTTGGAGTTTTTCCCTGCTCTACTTTGCAGAACAATTCTAGCTCAAAAATTCTCTTAGGACTCCTTGCATAATACTTCGCAAATTCAATATATATATATTTGAATAATATTCAAGTTCTGGGGCTGTGAAGGCCATTCCAAACCCCAGATCTTCCCTTCCTGGTTCATTTCTAAATATGGCAGATGGTTCCCATACTAAGATAAGCAACCTTTTTTTTCAGCTTCCCTGTTGCCCTTGGGATTATGAGAGAAGAAATACAACCACAAGAAATAGAAGCTACAATGGGTGGAAGATGATTAAAGGGAGATTCAATCTAGAATTAAGGAGAAATTTCCTGAGGGTGGTAACTTTTGGTCAATGGGTTTGAATGGGTTGCCTTCAGAAGCTCTGGGTGCTTCAGCACTGGAGGTCTTCAAGAAGAGGCTGGGCAGCCACTTGTCCGGAGTGGTATAGGGTCTCCTGCTTGGGTGAGGGGTTGGACTAGAAGACCTCCAAGGTCCCTTCCAAATAAGAAACTGGATGGCTCTAGATTACTTCTTGAGGCAAACTGAGAACTGCTAGTCGTCTCCAAGGTCCCTTCCAATTCTGGATTTGGTAAATACATCAACCTCAAAATGGCTGCCATGCCGGAGAAAACTTTGAGGCAGGGAATTTGCAGGATATGGTCAAAGAAAGTATGGAAGGCAGCAACACCCATACAAAGAACCCAGAGCTGTGTTTGCACCATCACGCCTGTCCTCCTGACCTCTCCAACCAGGAGCAGGCAATGCAGGCTTGTGGGGATGATGGCTTGGGCTCCAGCCTCAGGCTCTCTGCATTGGAGGGCCTTGCAGAAGAGGGGAGGTGGGTCTTCCTGAGACAGGGGCGGGAGGGAGGCAGGCCGGCCACAAACGAAGCCTCTTGTTCCTCTGTGGGGGCGTGGCTGATGGAGCTACTTCACTCTGACTACCATCCAAGAACTTCAAGCCAGGAAGGAGGAAAAGTCTCGGGACAGAGCCAGCCTTGTCCCCAGCTGCTTTCTGGTTGATGCTCCTTCAAGGCCTGGGGCCAGGTCTGTTCTTCCGTCATGGGTACAAGGAGCTCAGGGGGCCCATGTGGGCTGCTGTTGGCATTTCCCCCCCTTCCAGAGTCACCAGAAGACGATGTCAACACAACGTTGACTCCCTAGATTGTCAGTCTTGCCGCTTCTGTTTCGGCTCTGGTTTCTGTTGTGTAGGAAAATAATAGGAAGCCTTGTAAGAAAAGCAATAGGTGCATCATCACACAGGTGGCCTTCTCTTCCTTCCAAGCTTCTCCCAATCAATGGGGAAACATCCAGAGGTGACCACTGTGTTGGGCATCTCTTTTTACTTTTACCTGCAGGATGCCTTGGTTTCAAAGAGACTGCACTGAGAGGATTCTGGAAAAAATCCAGACAAACATTTTAAGAGTTTTTCCTAGGCAACACACACACACACACACACACACTTTCCCACTCTGGTTGTCCAACAGCTTTTCCAGGACGTTCCTGAGGTGAGGCGTTTTGCTAAACCAGGAGAGCCTCAAGCAAGGAGCTACGGAAAGCCTCTGCCCAGGTGGGTTGGCGGTGGAGGTGATTCCTTGTCAGTCCCACTGGACGAGAGGGGCCGCTATACAAACAAAACCCTCAACGCGTGTGGTCAACGCTGTATTGCTTCTCTTCATTTCTGACTCTCTAGCAAACAATTCAGACCTTTCCTTCCTCACACAACTGCAAGGCACCACGAGCCTAAATTTAGCCTGGGCTCTGGCGGAGGTTAGGCCTTCACGTTGGGGGCGGTAGATAGATTAATACCAGATCCCACCTCTTTCCTTCCCTCCCTCCCCATTGTTTAGGTATTGCATGTTGTTTTTTTACAGCTTCGTCATAGTTTATTTCTAGAGTTTTATCTTTTAATGTTGCAAGGCGTCCAGAGTTACCCTGTGGTAAGGTGGGCGGGCAATGTATTTGGTAAATGAAATAAATAAATGCAATAATAAAAGGAAGGCTGGATCGTCCCCTTGGTCACGGAATAAAAGCAGAGGTCATGGTGAGTTTGCACCCACAGATGTGGAAAATGCGTGGAAAGGAGCTTCTGAGGGGGCCTGGCGGCTTCTCCTCCAAGGTTAATGGAGTTCTGGGTCATTTCTCACATCACCACAATATTCAGCCTGTGGAGAAAACGTCTCCGTGTTAATTACTTGGGTGGAAGCAGCATGACATGAACGGGGCTGTGGAAGCCCCGGCTCTCTTCCTCCTCCCCCTCCTCCTCCTCCTCCTCCTCCTCCTCCTCTCAAGGGAGGGGAAAAGGAATAAATCAGATACTGGAGATTATAAATACTTAGGAAACACCCCACAGAGCGGTTGCTTAGCAATCCAGTGAGGCATCGGGGCAGCCAACGAGGCAGGCCAGAGCAGCCTTCTCCAAGGGTGACTCAAGAGCCACGTTTTGCCGTTCACATCAACCTATGGAACTTGGTCCGGCCTCCTGGCAAGAGGTGCCTCCCGGGTGGGGAGGAGGCAGGAGTGCCTGGCTGGAGGCGGAGTGGGCACAAGCCTTCCACCCAAACGGGCCGCTCAGCCGGCAGCTGCACTTTCCAGGTAAAAAGGCCAGCCAGGCAGGGACCCGAAAAGCTCAGGAACCCCGTGAAACGAACCCACGGAAACTGGCAGCCGGTCACACCAGGGATCATGGCATGAAAAACCACCAGGTAAACTAAGACAGCAGCAGAAGGGGGGGGGCGGTGGGCCAGGGGAGCAGGAAAGGGGATAAAGGATCTGGGCCAGGGGTGGGATGCCCATTTTTCTACCACCGGCTCTGTGGGCGTGGCTTGGTGGGCGTGGCAGGGGAAGGAGACTGGAAAGCCTCCAGTCAGAGGCGGGATTGGCCGCTTCTCCGAACCCCTCAAGGTTTCCGCTTCCGGTTCTCCAGAACCGGTCAGAACCTGCTGAATAGGCCCCCTCTGATCAGGGGCCTAAGTCGTAGGATGGAGGGTTGAGGGAGCCGGGTTCTCTCCTAGCCCAAAGAAGAGAAGGCCATTTATTGGTCCCAATATCTGAGGGGCTGCCCCAAAGAAGAGGGGGACGAATCGTTCTCCAAAGCAGCCGAGGGCAGGACAAGAAGTAACGGATGGAAACCGGTCAAGGAGAGATCCAACCTAGAACCAGAGAGATGTAAAAACTCTGCCAGGGTCACAGAACAGGCGTGAGGTCCCCAAGTGGCTCAAACACAACTCTTCGCCTCCTCACCCAGCTGCAGAAGCAGCAGCCCTGAACAACCAATTCAGCCACCCTGAAATTACATTCATGCCTTTTCAAGAATTGTTCTGATCTGCCGGTACATTTTTGCATCCTGAGTGACTTAGGTGAGGATGCAGTTTGGACCCGCAGGGCCTTCGTGCTGGACCACCTGGCATAACCCCGGTCCAAAGCCCTTCCCACTTCATGAGGAGACGGGAGGAGTTTCAATCTAGGCTGCCACCGGCTTTCCCTTGTAACTGAGAAGCGGTTCTGCGGCATTCGATGCTCGGGAAACCCTTTATATAGGATAATTCCAAGTGGGTGTATATAATTCAGCATTCTGTTCCCATTTTAATGGGGCATCAATGTTCCCAAAACCCTATTAAACCACCCAACGGCTATTAAACCAAAACAGGGTGAGGGTGGAGGAAGCTTAAACCATGTGCGTAAAGGTCCCCTCAATGGTTGGATACTCCCAGCGGAATAAAGTTCGCAGCCACCTCTTTTTGAATCTTCCCTGAGGTGCCTGGAAAACCAACCAGAAACAGCCACCTCTCCACCTCACAAGGATCATGCCTCGTGCTAAAATGTTAAGACCCTTAAGTGCCTGTCTCCATTGCGTTCCAGCCAAGGCGTTTTCTGTCCTCCTGCCCCACACCAATAAATTGGGTCATGTGGCGTGTGTGTGTGTGTGTGTGTGTGTGTGAGACACATTGAGATGGGTGGCGTATCGAATTAATAAATAATGTATGTGTGTCTATATCTCTGGATCTCTAGGTCTATGTGGATATGCTCTGTGTGTGTGTGTGTGTAAAAAAAGTTTAAAATTCAGTAGGGAAGCAGCTCCCCCACCCCCCCCGAAAATGTGCAGGTCAAAGTTGCATATTCTCCTGCAGCCGGGTTTCCAGCCACCTCCTCTTCCCCCGGCCATTCCCTGAATTTCCGCTGCAGTTTTATTCCTCTCGACTGGACTCAGGTGTGATCCGCAGCCTCTGAATCCCAGATAATTTATTCAGGGAAATAAAATTCAGCAGAAAGAGCCAGCTCATGAAGGGCTCATGGTTCCTCGGGAAGCCCTGGGCTGGCATTCACGAAAGCATTGCGATTTCAGAACAAACGCGACAGCATCGTTTCGGATCACACTTCATGTGAGAACCCCAGTGCAAGAGTCACACCTGAGGGCCGTCTCTCACTTTTCCTTGCATTCATTTGTCCTTTACCCCACCTGGGAAAGGACTTGGTTGAGATGCTATTCCCGTTCAGGGCAAACGAGGCTCTGGAAAGGGCCCCCCCCAAAAAGGGGAGAGGGCGGCAAGGATTAGCGAGCAAAAGGACTTAGGGGAGAAAAAAGGGAAATCTTACACCGTTTGGTTACCGTGACTTTCTGATTTTTTTTCTAGCCCTTCTTCCACGTCTCCATCCAGGATCCCAGATCTTTGCTTTGTCCCCATAAATGTCTCCCCTTCCTTTCGGAGAAACTCATCAACTCATCACCCAACCGCAGCTTTCACTCCTTCTCAGCTCCCTGGTACCTTCCTTCCTACCCTTTTTTCCCTCCTCCTCCTCCCCCCCCTCGTGATAAGCCCAGGTCTTAAGGTATCCTTCCCAAATATGGCAAGGCTGAAGTAGAAAGGGCACAAACTACTAGGAGGAAATGCAGACCGGAGTCTCTCTCTCCTCTAGTGGCTCCTAGGATTAGCCTCAGGAGGTTAAAATGTGTGTCTGGGGCAGGAGCTCTCGGGGCACCTGCAAAGCAACAGAATAGCGATAATCATAACAATTATCAATGAGGGGAAAGCAAAGAAGATAACCAGAAGTCTTCTAATGTTATAGTTTACCCTTAATCTTAAATATAGCTTCTTTGCTTTCCAAATTTTAATGCCCTGCATTCATTTCTCTATTATTTATAACTATGTTCAGCTTTAGTTAAGGGACCGTTACACGTGGCCTTACTTTTAACAAGTGTGGCTGTGAAGATTTTATTCCCACCTCCCAAAGTCAACTTGTGAGGAAATGCTATTCTGGGCACCGGGGATCAAATGGTCCTCGAAAGGCACCTCCTGCGCTAGGAATGTACACATTGCGCTGAATTGTTTGGGTGGTTTCAGACGCCACATGCATCCACCTCTGGCTTTTCCTGTTTTCTTCTCCCCCCCCCCACCTTCATTTCTAAAAAAAGTTACCTTAGTTGTTGTTTATCGTTTGATTAAACCCCTTAACAGAAACCGATGAAGCGGCCGTACTGGAGGCCTAGACCCAAGGACCAGGTGGCTGAGCTGACCCAGGAGCCGCCTCCAGACCGTGTCCTGGTCACCAGTTGGACTCTAGGCTGGAGCCAAGCAATCAATCCGAAGAGAGCTGCAAGGGACCTCAGAGGTCCTCTAGTCCAGCCCCCCGCTCAGGCAGGGGCCCCTATAACCCTTCCAGACAAAGGGCCGTCCAGGGATAGAACCCCAACACCTTCTGGAGGGAAGCCCATCACCCCCTGGTTGATGCCTCCAAGAAGATTTGGACCAGTGTGACCAAAATTGTTCCTTGCTAATCCAAGTGACTTTATCCACCAGGTGCCCCAACAGACTCCCAGGCGCCCTCCCTTCCCCGTGGAGACGGGGCCACTCTGACCGGGGACACTGGACAACGGTCAGCAGAGGCCGTGAGGGCACAGGGAGGTTTCGCTGCCCTTACGGGCCCCAGGCCACGGCTCAAAGGGTGGTGGTCAGACTCCCTCCCTCCAGTCCTCCCTACTGGGGCCGGTGGGGGGGGGCTCCAAGTCCGTCTCCCCCCGGCACGCCCACCTCCTGGAAGCCTCCCTAAGCCAAGGGCCACCTTAGGACCAGCCCAGAGGGAGAGGAGCAACGGGACCCATAGGCCCAGCCAAGCACTCCCTGCAGGCCGCAATGGGACCCCACCCGCCAGCAGATCCTTCAGGGAAGCGGCCAGCTCCTCTCGGGAGCCTCCCTGGGCCCACCGATGGCCCGGCTGGTCTGGTCTTCCTGAGGTCAGTGGAGGGGCATCACTGATGGTGGCAATAATCCCCCCCCCATGCCTCCCACTGCATCACAGCTCCAGCAAAGGTCCAGCGCTGGGCCTCTGATATCGCAGGCTTTGGCCCTGACCGTGGGAATCCAATTTCTTGGGTCTTTTTTAAAAGAAAGGTTGATTTGCTCAAAGGATCCAGCAGACCATTCTGAATGCAGGCAAGGAGCTTGCCCCCCCCCTCTTCCCAATCCCCCCCCCCGGCCTGCAGCATGGAAGGAAGGGTCTGCTCTTGGGGGGGGGTGATGCGTTAACGTTGCCACCGGGGCCACCGGAGCCTTCACGCACCAGCCACAGCAGCCGCGACTAGGTGGAAACAAGGAACCGCCGGCACTTTTCAGCTCAGAATATTGAATAACCTTTATTGAAAATATAAAAGTTCTACAAAGCCACTGATACTCAGCATGGAAGAGTTCGTTAAACATGTTTTTAAAAACATCAGAATGGCAGAAGGTCAATGGTGTTTTTCACAAAGTCTCTTTTCCATTCTCCCATATGTCTTTTTTTTTTTCCGGTAGGAAAGTTCTGTGCAAGAATTGCTTTTCATGAAACAAACGTTCTAAAAGCCATGAGTAAATTCATTATATTGTAAGAGGAAACTAACATTACTAGCAATTTTCCCCATCAACGGTTATTGAAGCCTCTAGAAGAAAAAGCAGATTTGGAAATTGGAACAAAAATAATCAAAAGGAATTAGTAATTAACGCTGCCGTATCAGCCACACACAATCCTTATATTGCTGTGTACCCTTCCCAGGGGGGCTTTAGAAACATACAAAGTGTGTCTAGCATACTAATAATGCTAAATAATAGCAAAGTTAGGTAACAGATTTTATTCATCTGAAATGCAGCTGCCAGAAATAACCTCACGGATAAAGGAGGGATGGCTACAAAAAGGTAATTTAATCCACGATATTCTTGAGGACAAATCCGAGGTCCTCAGAAGCAAATCGGGAGAGTCTTGAGCTGCCAGAACTGAATTCCTAATTTTCTGACTTGTAGCACCAAAGGGAAAACCAAGTATAACTGAACATAAAGAAACCAACAAAAGGTGAAGTTCATCCATCCTAGCAGGCTCTACTTTTGTTTCAGATTTAAAAGTCTTCAATGCCGAAAAGCACATCATTGTAGTTTTGGATTGGAGTAGCCAAAGGCACTGATTGGATCCTGCAACCTGCTGCCCCGGCTCAAGAGCAAGGCCAGAGTCCAGCCTCCTGGCCTGCCAGGGCCCCTCTCCCTGGAGGGCTTGGTCCCCTGGGCAGCCTCTGAAGGGGGAGCCGGCCGCCTCAACCGCTAGGACTGGCTGGACACGCCTGTCTCGGAAGGGCACCAAGTGGGGGGGGGGGGGGGGCTGCTCACGGCCCAGTTCCCAAAGAGGCACAAGGATTACGTGTTTCACTGGCGGGGGGGGGGGGGGGGGCCCCGGGGGGGGGGGGGTTTCTTTCCCCGTTTGTGGAAAGGTAAAATAAGCTCAGTGTTCAATCTGAGGCAAAATGACACCCTCGAGAATTGGGACGGATGGAAGGAAGGAAGGAAGGAAGGAAGGAAGGAAGGAAGGAAGGAAGGAAGGAAGGAAGGAAGTTCAGAAGGCACAATATGATCAAACATGAAGAGTCCCTGAGACTCCGGTTGGGTTCAGTATGTCCTTTCTCTACTTAAGTAGTTCAGAAGAATTAGGAAAATACAATACAGACTATTTTATAGGAAATATACCTATAGGAAATAAACCAGTTGGCTAGAGAGTATATAGCTTTTTATCACTTTTTTTCTTAAAAAAAGACCTTTTTCAATGCAAAGATTGGTCCATTTTTAATTATCAGCAAGCCAGACTAATTACTTCACTAAGCTTAAACTGTTTTCAATTACAACTCTGCAATATTGCTACAAGTGGAGTAACTGCACCCTAAAAAGCTTGATGAATGCTAAATGAATGAGGCAATCTTAAGAGCATTTTGTTATTTTGAAAACTGCCAGTATAGCCTAGAAATCACAGTATCAATACTGAAATTTAAAGCTAAACTTTCCTTTCAGTTTATTGGCAACTCCACATAGAGAAAAGACACAAACCGGGCTGCTTTAATCACACACACACACACACACACACACACACTCCCCGGGGGCCACGGGGAGACTCAGAACCTGCCAATAAAAGTCCCGGAGTACTGAATGCAGAGCCTTCGGACGGACGGACGGATGGTCGCTTGGCAACCGTGCGGTCACAGCGATGGACCCGCCTTGGGGCTGCTTGAGACCCAGACTTTAACTTCCAAGGGTGCCCCCCCTTTGCAGTCACATGACCGAATTTGGGGTGCTGGGCAACACAGTGGCGTTTACGCCTCCCGTGGGGTCACCTGATGACCTCCGTCTTAGGACAGCTTTGTCCAAGAGAAGCACCGACTTCTTCTGGTTGGTCTTCTTTGGGGGGGGAAGCGCTGCTTCACTGAACCGCCACTTCTAACGACCGTGGCGGCCGTCACAAAAAGGGTTGCAAAATCAGGGTGATCCCATTGCAGTTGGGAGTGGAGGACCCCCTGCGGTCCAGTCCCAGGGACCAAGAGCTCCAGAAGCTCATTTCACAGTCCCTGCCTGCAAGAGGAGACAATCGGGGGGGTGGGGGGTCCTTGATCAAAGGCAGCCATGGATGTCACACCTGAGCCGGGCCAAGGGGCGCACCTGCCTGGCCTGCCTGGCTCCCCTCTCGCCGGGAAATGCGCAGAAGGGAGCCAGATCCAGGAAGGGGAACCTGGAAACTCAGAGGAGACGGGCAGGGCGGCTGGCGCCAGGACCAATGCCGGAGACCCTCCGGGGCAGCCCTACTGCTAAGAGCCTCCGGGGGGGGGGAGAGGCCCTGGGGGTCTCTGGGTATCGGAAGCCCCTCCTGCCCGCCCGCCCGCCCTACTGAAGCCCCCGGGAGGACCCTGCTGGAACAGCCAGCCTGAGCTGCCAGGAAAGAGGGGGGGGGCTGTCCCCGCAGGGAACCTGATTCATGGGGCTCCCCCCCTCCCTCCGCTTCTCCTCCCCTGAAAGGGCCACCAGGCTCCCCCTCTCAAAACGAGCCCAACGCAGCCGTCTTTACAAACTGGGGCGGTTTCTGCTTTTTTCCTTCGAAAACGGCCGTCTGCTTTCAAAGCTTCCATCTTTTCCTTTCCACAGAATCCAAAGAAGCTGCGAGGGAGACGACAGACAGACAGACACACACACACACAGAGGGGGGCCTTTTGGCAGTTTGGGTGAGTGACACCGGCCGAGATGGAAGCCTGGAGGTGCCCAGGCCCACCTTTTAAACGTTACACGGATTTCTGAGCGGCTGCCGGCTGAGGCCCTCCGCCTTTCAACACCTAGGACAACCTGTCAAAATGGGTCCAAGTCATTTATTCAAAGCGGAACTTCTGAACTCCTGGGGGAGGTCAGGAAAGCCGCCCCCCCTCCAATCCAATCCGTGAAGAGGCTTTTTAACCCCAGGCGCCATCTAATCTGCGGGGCGGGGGGGGGGAGCCCCAAAGCCATGATTCCTACCGCGGTGTTTATCCGCAGCCCAGGGAGCCCCGGAGGGGGGGTGGGGGGAGGGCAGAGGCCTCTTGCCCAGGGCCGCTTTCTGAAGGGGGGGGCAGGTTGGCGGCCCCAGAGGGAAGGCTCCCAGGAGGGGATCCGGGCGGCCGAGGCTACAGGAGCCGGGCGGTGCTGCTGCGTCTGTGGGGCCGGGCGTAGCCGCTGTCGCTCGAGCTGCCTCGCAAGCTGTCCTCGGCCTCGCTGGCGCTTCCGCTGCTGTCCGTTTCGGCCGGGGTGAACTCCAGGCCTTCAATGTCCACCTCTGTGGGGGAAGAGAGGAGAAGTCTCACGCCCTGCATCAGCCGGACGCTTTGCCCGCAGACCACAAGCAGGGCGGGGAGCCTCCACTTACGGCAATTCCGAGGGAGACATTGGGGAGGTGAATTTGGCCTCAGTTGCTAAGTGAATCATTGCAACTGATAAATGGTTAGCCCGGTTGTTAAGTGAACCTGGCTTCCCCAGGGGTTTCCTCAGGTGCGCGCAAAAGGGCACCACGTGGCCTTGGGACATGGCCACGGTCATAGCTCGGAGCCAGTTGCCACAGCTCCGAATTTCGATCCCCTGATCATGAAGGGGATGCTGGAAAGTGTGAAAAACAGCCACAAGTCCCCCTTTTTCGGTGCGGTTGTAATTTTGAATGGCCACTAAGTGAACTGTTGTAAGTCGAGGACTGTCGGTACTTAAGACATCGTTTCAGAGCTGAATCTGCTCACCATCATCCAACCCCCAACCCCCCCCCCCCCCCCCCCCCCCCCCTTGTGGTTTGGGAACATTCCCTTGTTTTAGGGGGCAATTCATTCCTAGTTTCTCTTTCGGTTCTTCCTATATTTTGCATTTTTAAAAAAAAACAAAAAAACGTATTACTGGCTTCCAATGTTCAAATTAATGCAGAGGCAGATGGGAAGTTCTGGAGGATTTATTTGTTTATGGGCCACGTATACCTTGGCCTGGAATCCACCCGCTGGCCAGTCTGCAAGTGAGGGAGGGCATTTTTTGGGTAGCGGCAGAAACTGTTCCTCCGATGAGCTCTCCTACTTTGGCCCCTTTGAGGCTTCTGGACTTCAACCCCCACAATTCCCCAGGCCCCAATGGCTGACTGGGCAATTCTGGGAACGGAAGTCCAGAAGTCTCAAAGTTGCCAAGGTTGCACCTTCCTGGGTTAGGATGTTTGGGCAAAAAGGTGTCCGCTTGCAATAAATACATTGAAAAGGTAACTTGAGAGTCTCAGACTAACTATTACTTTTAGTAACCCAAAGTAAAAAGTCCAGTGAAATTCATTGGGGGCAGTAATAGCAACAAGGCAACCCTCAGCCCAGGAGGTCCTGGGACAGCGTCCAACGTTAACCCTCTAATTGTTGCAGCCTGAGCTGTGATTTGTTTTGCAAAAAGAAAAAAAAGAAAGAGATGCTGAATCTTGACGCTGGCGTTCAGGCTTCCTTCTTCTCCGCAGCAGCCACTTTTTTCTCCCTAAGTGCTTATTAAATTTGTTTTCCAGCCCATCACAAGTTGCTACCGAAATCTCCTTTTTCAGAAGGAAGTTTCAAAGCCCCGAAGGGCCTCAAGGCCTCTGCTGCTGCTGCTGCTGCACGCTCGGTCCCCCCCCCCCTGGCCATTTCAAGGGTGGGGTGGGGCCTTCAGAGGGGAGGCTGCAGAATTCGAACCACCCACCTTGCTCCGAATCCGTGGATATGGTGGATCCGAGGCTGTCTGTGCGCACCCGCTCCAGGCCCTGCACGGAGAGCTGCTCCAGCCGGCGCTTGAGGTACCGGTGTTCTCGCTGCAATTGTTCTTTGATGTTCAGAGCTTTCCGGTCCTGCTCTTCCAATTTCTACGGAGCCAAAGCAACGAAAACCCGTCCGCTTAACAAGGGAAACCGCCCCCTTCTCCCCACGTCCGGCCAGCCCCTGGGCGGCAGAGGAGGGGCGTCCTGGGGGACCTGGCTGCCCTGGCCAGGCCACGACGGTCCCTTCCCTGCGTTAGTGACATGGCAGCTGCAACCTTCCTGGCAAAGGGTGGGAGGCCCGGAAGCTGAAGACTTTTCCCAGCAGCCGCCAATCAGGATGGTGGTTGGGGGGGGGGGGGGGGGAGGGGGGGAAGGGGGGGCCCCCCGCGTGCTCGCCCCCCCCCCCCCCCGACTATTTCGACAGAAATGAGCCGAATCCCTGCTGCTGCTGCTGCTGCTAACAACAACAAGGGGGGAAACGATCCCCGCTAACCTTCTTCCTCCCGCAAAAGGCTCTCTTTCCCCAGCAACCCTGCTTGGTGGGTCCAGGCACACATGAGGCTGCAGGCGACAAGGGCGGGCAGCCTGTCAAGCAGGAGGGCTCAAAGGACACCTGGAAGAACCCCAGCTTCAGAGGCTCCTGGCCTCACCGTTCTCCAAGAGGGAGTCACCAAGAATGGGAAAGCATTGAGTGGAGGACAAAGCGGGTGTCGCAAAGAACTTGATGCGGGTAAGTTGAGACGGCAAATAAGAGCAAGCCCTTTCCTACTAGTTAAAGTGGCCGTTTCATCCATGGCACGGGGCGCCTGAGCCCCCCCCCCCCCACGGCCTCTGCTGCCAGGTCCACATAAACCCATCTGCACTGGAGGAGGAGAAAAAGGGGCCCTTCACCCCCCCTCCCTCTTTCGGCCTCCCCTCCCTCCCCCCCTAAGGTAAACCTCCAGGGAGCCTCCCTCCCCTCCGGGTCTGGTTACGTGCCATTCAGACACGGAGCAGGGGATTGTGGGTTGAGTTCACCTCCAGCTGGGAATCCAGGGTTTTTAGGACCCCTTAAAATAAGCCACCAACACACCTGGCTGGCAGGTTGTGTTAAGCGAAAAGAAGAAGGAGAAGGGGGTGGGGGTGAGGTCTGTTTCTTAGGTATCAAGGCCCCTCCCTAGACGCCTCCCTGTGGAAATGCGCGCTTGTGCCTATGGAAAGCAAAACCGTGCAGACTTTAAAACGGGACGTCTCCCCATGGGACCTATCCCAAGCGGTGGGCGCCCACTACCCCCCCCCCCGGGTAGCCCGCTGGAGGTAAAGCGCAGGATGCTCCAGAAAGCCCCTCCGAGGGTTGCCTGGGGCGGAGCAGCAGAAGCATCAGCTCCTGGGACCACAGAGTAGGGCGTGGGCTCAGGTTGTAGCCTAAAGCCTCCAGGGAATCTGGGGGAACTGGGAAGTTAAATAACTCCAGGACGGGGTTTATATGTGAGACCGTGCGATTTCTGAGTTATTTCAGGGATTTTTTTTAAATTTGAGTCAAAGTCTGAAATGATCCGAAGAAATAAAGGAAGGCAGGAGTCGTGGCTGGGAGTTTCCTTTCCTTACACGCACTCCTGTAAGCGTGCCACATTCGCCATTTCTCCTGGACCCCCCCAAAAAGAGGGAAATGTGTAGAGATAATGAATAAAACCACATCCCATCCCACTGTGGTTGTAGGTGCCCCGACTCCTGGGACGCTAAGCCGGTGGCTCAGAAGGCTACAGAGCAGCCTTTCCACCACCCTTTAGGCGAAGGCTAAAACCAAGGCAGCTTCTTCCTGGCTTACCTTAATATGCATCTTGGCTCTTCTCAGCAGGCTGAGGGTGGTGTGCCTGGTGCTCTCGGCGCCTAGAGGGACCAGCTGCTTCAGCTCCTCTAGATAGAGCCGGAGCTTCGCTCTCCTGAAACGGACAGAAACGAGGAGGAGTCTGCTTTAGTGTCCCTGGCCCTCAAAATCTGCCCTCCTTCCCACACAGGGTTGACTGGCAATGAAGGAAGCCCGTTCCCCTGGCATTTATGCCTCACAGCTCCTACCTATACAAGGGACCCCCTCCGATATTGGAGGCAACGTGTCGACAGGGAACGAAAGGAACACGAAACAAACCCTACATGTTGGAATCACCAAATATGTTCACACGCGCAGTGTACCAATCCACGCAAACTGCATGACTACAGAGTGGCATCGGGACACGGTTTGTTGAGACAATGGAAAGGCAAAGGCAACAATGGAAGAGGCCCTGGGCCAAGCGGGATTCCTGGGGAGGGGATTCCTGCAGGTTTCTTGGAAGTGACCTGCTATTTCTGTTTTCCAACATGCTCTTAAAGCTAAACGATGCCCTAGCAATATCGAGTAACTCATTCAATAATTTTAATTACTGACACACAAAGCACCTCCTTTTTCTTTATCCTCCCTTTTCTGATGTTTAGCAATATTCTCTTTGAGGCAGAGAAAAATGAAAATAACGTGATCTCCAACCTTTCTATTAAATCTCCCACTTGCTTCCCTCCATTTCCAGGCCAAATCTGCCCATGCAAACCTTTAGCTTTCTGATAGTTTTTGACTATGCTGTTCCACAGCTTTCCAAGATCTACGAAGGACAGCTGAGGTGTGCCACGGTGGATTGAAATTATGCAAAGTACTTTATCATAAACTTTGTATTAATTCATTCAGGCTCTTCCTAATGGAAATTTTCTTTCCTCACTGACGGAACCGGTATTTTCCACTGAGCTATGGGGATTTTTTGCAGACTGAACTGTCTTTGCCATTCTCATTCACCCAATTCGCCCCATCAGTTTTCCATTTGGAGGAAGGAGAATGAATTTGCCATTTAGATCAACAATAAGAAGGCAGGAATCCATCAGCATTGCCCCAGCTGAGACAGGGGCTCCCTCTTCCAGGCTGTCTCCTTAAAAGTATCACTTGGGGTCCCTCAAATCTTCCCCTGGCTCAGCTTGCAAACAGGGAAGCCTTCCAGGCTGCTATCTGGGTACATTCAAACGGGCTTAATCAGAGCTTTTAAAAACCTGAGACCAAGTTATTGGAAAAACCGGAAAAGCCATTCCTTCCACCTCAGTCTGCCTGTTCTTTAAGCTCCATTCATGTTAAACGAAATGAAGCAACTAACCAGAGTCTAGTGTACAAATATTCGCGTGATTGAAAGATTGTGAAACTTGACTTTTACGTTCATCGGTATATCTTGGAGTTTTGTGGTGAACAGATATAAAAATTGCCACCCAAGATAAAACTCCCTGGGTGTTAAGGCCAGTGACTGGTCTGGTGAGTTTAATAACAATGCAGAAAAGGCCAGGTGCCTTTCTAGGCCCAGCGGTCGGTCACTAAGAGAGAATCCGTTGTTTTGGTAGCCGGAAGTATACATTTCTCTGGAAGAGAATGGCTGCTGCCTCCTTGACCTTCCCTCGGGGGGGGGGGTGTCTGCCCATGCCGCTCCCCCTCCCAGGGCTGGTGGGCTTCAGACCTGCTTCCCAAGTCGGGAGGCTCCTGGAGGCAGCTCCTGTCTCTTTTCTCAGGACTGGGTGGCTGCCCTGCCTCCCTGGAAAGCCATTCTGCTGCTGCTGCGTTGGCAGTTGCAAGGCCCCGTGACCATTCACCCCTCGCCTGCTCCAGAGCACCACACCCTGGAATGCCGTCCCCAGGGAGGCAGTCCTGACTCAAGGAAAGGGGCTTCTCTTCCCTTTCTTTTCAACAACACCAACAACAGGGGGATTTACAGGGAGCAGCAGGTAGATGGGGGTCTGGGGTCTGCTTCACCAGGGGATCCCCAAAGACAAATCTTTAAATGTGGTACCAGAAACCAAATTAGAATAATTCTTTCAAATCTGTAATATACACATTTCTCAATAGCTTCCTTAGTTAATTGCGCCTTCTAATGAAGAGTAAGTGATGACGTTGTGACTGCTAATCTGCCTAAAGGAAAGGATTACTTCATCCTTTTCCCTCGAGCATCTTCCAAGAAAAAGAGGCATTTAAAATGTCTCACTGTGTGGGCAAAAAGCAGCCACTACTTGGAAATGGAACCAAGCAAGGGGCGTTTGGAAAACAGAGTTTAATCCATGCTCTCAGCCTGTGAAAACTGACATTCTGCAAGATCTTCTTTAGTCATTTTATTTACTAAACTTACACGGCCACCCACTTGCCAAATGATGCTGGGCAGCTAACAAGCACTACAAATGTTCCCAAACATATACGTACATACATACATACGTACACCGGTACGTACGTCCATACATGCTAAATTTTAATACAGGCCCCAAGGTGGGGTCGGCCACTGGCCCCAGAGGGTTAGTCTTCCGAGCTTTTGGACCCATGCTGGAGCCCATCCTCTGGGAACTCTGCCTGGGCTTTGGGCTATTCTGTGGGTGGCGCCTGGTTGTGTGTGGAGGTTGCTTGGGGTGTGTGGATGGCCGGTCGTGCCGTTGGCCCTCGCCTCCTAAGTACTTCGTAAGCTGGTGGTAAATCAGCACCCCTGAATTTTAATACAATTTAGCATATATTCATTATTAAAACGAACGTCTTTGTGTTGCATGGCCCAAGAGCTGAACCTACCACCTCTTAGTCAGCTTATTATTCCTGCCAAAATGAGTTTTTCTTTTTTAATGAATTCTCCAAGTCTTCAGCAGCAGCCACCAAAACTCCGACACCCCGTTCCACTCTTTCAAGGGGTCGTATTATTATTGTTAAACTTGGCAGACCACCAAATTCTTCTTTTAACTTCCTAGGAATGGGAAGTTGCTTTCATTTTTCTCTTCTAGCTTAATGGTGTGCTTAATTATTTTTAAATTGCTTAAATTCACTGAATCCTATTTCCAGAAGAGTCATGTGTCCATAAGCAGTTACAATTCCTTAAAATGAAATTAGAATTTATTAAGCAGAATTTTATTTGGAATCAAAATATAAGTCATTCAAGAGTTTTAATATAACTGTTTAAAACGAATTCCTAAAACCTTCCAAATTTGCTGCAAACTCCTGATGAAATATGTAGGTGTAAAATTACCTCCGTAAAAATGGTATGTATAAATACGCAAATGAGTAAAACTTGCATAAATTATGAACACTGATGTTAATAATTGAAAGCTTGTGTTTATTGTCAATGTGCAAATAAGTAATTATCAATACCACATTTGAATCACCATCTCTGTATATTAATACCTCTATCAAGTCTGTTAATTATTACTTACCTATGTTTTTCTAATTCATTATGTGAGGATCTATGAAAAACAGAGAATATGATATTTTAGAACATTATGTATTAACTCATAATACTTTAGATTATGTATTAACACAAATAGAAACATTTGTTTTAAAAGTTCCTAATAGGAACTGTTTTTAAAGAACTTGGGCACATCTCAGTACACAAAGAACAGAGTTTCTTTGTCTTCCTCAGGTTTAACCCAGTTTTAAGATCAACCCTGAATCAGGTTAAATTTCTGTAGTATCTCAAACTGAACTTTGGTTGTGGAGACACGACGGAAAGCTCAGTCACAGGACTAACCGAAGGTTACATGAACTTGGACCAGGGCAGGAAACAATTCCCTTAGCAGGCATGTTTTTCCTCTTGCTGACTGAAGAAGTTAAAGCTAAACAGCAAACCTTCTAGGACACTCTCGCCCTATCCCGAGGAAGGAAGCCATCTCACGGGCCCTTCAGAATAAACCGAATTACCTCATCCTTCCCTCCTTTGGGAATCTAGGTGAGAAAAAAATATCCCCAGGAATGAGAGGGTAATTACTGCTGGGCTGCAACAACACCGCACACGTTCAACGCTGGGAGAGTGCGGCCGACCCACCACTTGGCAGGGAAGAGCCACGATTTCACAGGCCGGCACCAAATAACAGATGGAGCCAAAGGGAAAAATGCCACCGTGGGTTAAAGGCTGGTGGCTTAATCCCGTGGCCAGAAATTTAAAATAAAATGCCTATTATTTCTCAGGTGGCGATTGCAGCGCATATGCAGGGCTAATGGTGGGCTCAATGTAGTATGCCCAGGGGGTTGCCCCGCCTGGGCCCCGTGGAAGACGGTACTCCGCTGCCCACAAGGCCTCTCAGGGGGGGGGGGGGACGGGGGGGCTGCAACGCTTCTCCTCCACAGCAGCTGTAGATAAAACTCTGGCTTCACACCCTGCGGGATTCCTGGCTTCGACACACCGCCTTTCATCCAGCGCAGTTAAGCAACCCATCACTGTTGCCAGAACAAGAGGGAGAACTGAGTGAGGGATCCTTGAGCTCTCCAGATCTACTTCAGGGCAGGCCTACGTTCAATCCAGGGCAGTCACCACAAGGGCCACAGACCTATGACAAGACACACGCAGCGGGACAGGGCCGCCCCCCCCCCCCCCCCCGGCTGGCGTTCCCGTGTCCTCAGCTGGCCCAGCATCCCAACAGAGGCATCATCGGCTTCTTCAGGTCAGTTTGGAAGGGGGTTTTTTTTGCCCTCTGGTCGGCCAGGGCCGGCTCTGCTTCCTGCCTCTTGGCCCAACCGTGAGGGCGGCCCCTCCAGCGAAAGCTCCGCCTTGCAACATCCACACACCCCCCCCACCCGGGATCCCGCAATACCTGCCTGGCTCCGGGCGCTGCTGCTGCGCCTGGCGGGGCCCCTGCCCCAACCTCCCCCGGGCAGAGGGAAAGGGGCCTGAGCTCCAGGGGCCAAAGCCAGGCCCGGGGGGGGGGGGGCCCGGGGGCCCCCTCGGCGGGCCCACCGGGGGGGGGGGCAGAGAAGGGAGGGGAGGCCAACCCAGGCAAGGCCGGCCTTGGCGGGACCATTCCCCCTCCTCCGGGCCGGGCCAGGAAGGGGGGCAGCCCCACTCGCCCCTCCCCGCAGCGCTCAGCCCGGCGAGGCTTCTGGGGCGAGGAGGGAGGCGGCGGGGGGGGGGGGGGGGCCCCCCCTTGGGGCCCCCGGCCCCCCCCCCCCGGCCCCCCCCCCCCGCCCCCCCCCCGGGCCCCCCC
The DNA here is from genome assembly GCF_900518725.1 of Notechis scutatus. The sequence goes on along the minus strand of NW_020716944.1, from coordinate 247,353 downwards.
CCCTCTCCGTCCGGGGCATTCTGGGAGTTGAAGTCCGCTCCTCCCCAGGGCCTGCCCCGCCGCTCTCAGCCCGGGAGGCCTCCGGGGCAGCCGCCCAGCCTCCCTCCCCTGGGCCTTGGGCCGGACGGGGCCGGGCGACGTGGCGGCGGCGGCGGCGGCGCTGGGAGGGAGCCCCGCGGAGGAGAAGATGGCGGCGTCGGCGGCGCCCCCCCCTTCCTTCCCCTTCCCCCGCAGGGCCACTCACCGGCTGCCGGGGGCCTTCCTGGCGGCGCTCCTCCTCCGGGCACAGGCCCGCTCGAAGGGCAGCGCGGAGGCGTAGCCGTGCTCGGCCTCTGCGGGGAGAAAGCGCCGCGTCAGAGAGGCCCGGAGCCCTCCCGCCCCCCCGGCCCTCCCGCTCTCCCCCCGCCCCGCGCACCCCTCTCCCGCCGCTCCAGGTACTCGGCGGCCTCCAGCAGCATCAGCAGCGAGTTCCACTCCATCGCCTCAGCCGCCGCCGCCGCCGCCACCTCGACGGGCTCGGGCCACGGGCGCGCCGCCTCCCGCCCCGGTTGGCAGGTCGCTCGCTCGACGGACAGGCCCGCCCGCCAGTCGCCGAAGGCGGGGCCGCCGAGCAGCCAATCGCCACTCGGGGGGGGCGCCGGGCCCGCCCGCGGAGGCGGACGAGCGTGGAGGTCCCGGGCGTCGCGGGCGCTGATAGGCCGGCCGCTATAGCAACAACCCCGAAGCCGAAGCTTAGCAACAGCACGTGGTGGCCCGGCCCCTCGCTCGCTGATTGGCCCGGCTCGCGTATGCAAAGCAGGGCGCGTCGCGGGATTGGGCGCCGGGAGGAGCTATGCAAATGAGGCCGGGGACAGAGGCTGCGCTGACGTCACGAAGCCCGAGGAGAAACCTCGCGTGTCGTGTGAATGCGCGTTACGGACGGCGGGGAAGGTCTTTCCTCCGGGGGGAGGGGAAGCGGCGTCCCGCAGCCTGAACCTCGGTTCCCGGGCAAAAAAACCGGCCATGATCCCGAGCGGCCTCCTGCAAAGGGAGCCCCGGTGTCGCTTCTGAGGCTTCGGAGTCCGGAAAGGGCCGGGCGGTGCCCCTGTTGCAATCTTCTTCCTGGCGAGGAAGAGGAGGGCGAGGCGAGGCTTCCCTTGGGCAACGGCTCCTTCCTGGCTGGCCAGTTGAGAAGAGCAGAACCAGCTGCATTCTGGAAAGTTCTGGGCTTCCCCCTCCTGGAAGGGCGCCCCTCCGCCTCCCCCCAGGATGGGGCCCAGAAACGAGGCTCAAGGCAGGAGGGGGGGAGGGTTGGGGGGGGCAGGGCTGGTTGGAGGGCCTAGCAGCCCCTCTTTCATGCCAGCAGGGAGGGGATCCTGGTCCCAAGCCCTGGTGTCCCGCGGTGTCCGAGGAGGGCATCGACTAAGGGAGCTGCTCCAGATGGTGAAAGATGGAGGTGGGCAGAGTTGCCCTTGAGGGATCCATGCCACCTGGCAGGAACCGCCTGGCTCCGCTTGAAGGTCTGCTCCAGAACCTTCCAAGTTTCAGATGTTAATCCTGGTTTATATGTTAGTTTGGGGGAATCTTCCTTTGTCCCTTTTTGCAGAAAGATGTCCTCCCCCCGCCTTCTGTCTCCGGGCACTTGCCAGGCCTGCAGGACTCTCCCTGACTCAGCCTGAGGTCGTCCCAGGATGCAACTCATTCAATTTGGAGGGAGATTCCTCCTGCTTTTGGCCGCCCCCTGGGGGAGTTGCAGGGTGGCTGGCTAGAGGCGAGGGGGGCAGGGCAGGGCTTCAGAAGCGCTGCCTCTGCCTTGGGAGCCCTAAGCACGATTGCCTTCCCCAAGGAGTGGTGGGTCTCCTTCTGAAGGGGCTGGGGGGACTCTGGGATGTTCTTGGCCTCCTTGGCTTCCTGGCCTCAATTCATTTTGAGTTTTTATTTCCTGTCACCGGATTGACGGTTCTCAGCTGTCTGCAGGCATCCTTGGTGACCTGGCCCTTGTACCCTTTTCTGTTCTTCTGTTCGTTTGGAGACGCCTGCTGTAGGTGAAAAGCACCAAGTCAAGGACAGTGGATCATCCTATGTCCCCTGGCAAAGTGCACCCCTAAGGCAACTGGGAATTGCCCTGGAAATACCCAGCTTGCAAACCTCCCACGGTCATTTCTGAACACAGATGGGGTTTTTTTTTTTAAATAAACAGAACTGCCTGTTGTAGCTTTTTCTGCTTGTCTTCCTCATTTATCCCTTCTGTACCTTTGGAAGCAACAGCAGCCTTCAGCAGCCTTCATTATATTTCAATCACCCTACTGGGTGTCCATTACAAATGCTAAAATCCTAATTGCCCTTCGGTATGAAGGCCTCAGCGGGGCCGTTGCATGGTCCTAAGCTCATTGTGTGGGAGGGTTTAATCAGGATTGGCACCATCGGGACATCCCCATCATCTGGCTCTGCGTGAAGAGACGGGGCTCGGGGACTGGCTCGGAAAGGGCCGTGCCAACCAGCCCCCTTCCTGGGCAGGAGGTGGGCTCATCCCAGAGACCTGGCCTCCCTCTGCAGCCCAGTCCCCAGCTTCACCTGCCTCTGGTTGGGTACACCCACACTTGACTTAAAGGCCGGAGTCTTTGTGATTGCTTCACTTAACCGACTGTGTGGCCAGTCCCCGTTGTGTTTGCCTGTACCTCAGGTTAGGTAGTCCCTGAAGCTTCTGAGCGACTGCATCCGTTTTAAGGAAAGATGCTGCTTTGGTTTGGGCCGAAACATCCCTGCAGCTCTTCTGGAGTGGCTTTCGGAGAACGGGGTCAGTTTGGAGGGTTCCTTCACTGCTTTCCTTGCAAGGTCAGCTGAGATCCCACCGCTCTGGAGACTTTGCCCTCCCCCTTTATTTTTCTTTTTTCTTTTTTTAGATTGAGTTCTGCAGCTTCCCTTTGCTTCCCTCTTGGCGTATCCAGGCCAATTTCAGGAGCTCTTGAGAGGGTTTCCATAGCAATTGAGAGCCTTCGTGCTAAGTAAATTGGTTGCTCTTGGCAGAGGGTGAGCTTTGAACCTTCCGCCCAGAGGGTTGGACACAATGGCCGGGTTGCGTCTTTCTCCAGACCGACCTTTGACGGCTCCTTTCTTAGGAGCTGCCCTCTGATCCCAGCCATTCCAGGCGGTGCCCCAACGTGGTTTGCAAACTGGTTTTAGGGAGCTTTGTGGATGCAGACATGAGGCTTCATTGCTTAGAAGAGTTCTTGCTAATTCAACTGGAGGCGGTTAGTAGTCTGACGTTTTTGGCGGCGCAGCTGTCAAGCAGGTTAGCCTGGTCTCAACGGCGTCGAGGCCCTGGCCAAGCAGGCACAGCGGTGCCTTCCTTCTCTGCCTCGCCTGAGGAGAGCCCCCCCTCCCTTCCCACTTTCTGTGGAGGGACGACCGAGAGCATCCTGTCGCGCTGCATTACTGTCGGGCTTGGATGTGTCCCTGCTTCAGACAGGGAGGCGGTGCAGAGAGTGGTGAGGACGATTGGAAGGTCTCTCCCTTCTATCCAGGACGTGTCAGATAAGCGATGCCTGAACCAGGTCCACAGCATTGTCTGGGGAGGGTGTGTGTGTGTGTGTGTACACATATATATATAGCAGGCACTTTCTCTCAGCCCTAGGAAGCAGGCAATGATGGCAACCCACTGCCAAAATCTTGCCAAGATTCAACAGGTCTCAAGACAAACAAACACATTTTGAAAAAACAGATCCTGGCTGCAGATTTATTTGAATGTATCCTCTTCTTGAAGGGCTCAACTATATTTATTTGCCACCTAAATCTTTTAAAAAACAACATTTCTGAGATGTTCTGGCAACCTTTTGTATCTCTTCTGTGTATTGTTTTTAATCACTTTAACTACATACGCATAAAATAACTGGTAATAACCATGTAATTTTTTAACAGAACTTTTAAGGTTTTTTTTCTTTTATACTAGTTAAGCCGATATAACGTGTACTTTTCGAAAGGACCTAAAGAGAAGTTTTAATCGAGACAGCTATGCCGTGGAGAATATTTCTATATCTGCAATTAAGATCTTAAAGGCTTTAACAAGGTAAAGTTTCCTGAAGAATATTGGATAAAACGAAACCTGCCCAGAATAAGAAAGCAAACCTTTTTTTAAAATGAGAACAAGATCACACAAAGATTAGAAAAATTATATACACTGTTTATTTAGCTAACTATCTGTACAGGTTATATTTTTATTCTGTGATTTGGAAAGTCACTGAATAATAAAATAATGTTAATGTTTGTAATAGAAATTCTTTGTTTTAGAAAGTAAAGCATTTAAATTACCCACTTCCAACTTTAAGATACAATACACTTATTCACATTCTATTCGATTGAAAATCTCTGTACTCAAAATTCACAGCTGATTATTTTACATATGTGTTTCACTTAACTAGCGTACCAATAACTGGATTAGAATAAAATCTGATGCCACTTATTTTCTAATGCTCACATTGATTTCAGTTCTTTAAAATTAATTTATCTCCCTAAAGAATTGAAACATAAAATTTTTTAAACAGTATGAGTCTAATATTAAACGGAGCAATACAGAACAAAGTCTGGATTGTGCAAAACTTTTAGTATTTGAACTATTTTCTAAATACCAATTATTTTAAACAGAAAGATATATAAACACACCCCAATTAAAAATTACCTGGGTTCCCTGAACAATATAATTTTTTAATCTTACTTATAATACAATATATACTAGGTGTAAAATGCAAACTTCAATACTTCTCCATGCCTGGTAAAAATGCACAACAATCAGTTTATAGAAAAAGCATGTCTTTTTGTAACTTCACAGTAACAAACACACTGTTCTAATTCAAGGGCAGATTTAATTATGGAAAAAAATTGAGTTTGCTTCTATTTTTGCAACAGATCTTGCAGCTCTGCACTTCAATTACATACTCCATTCTCCCAATCTTTCCACATCACATTTTCTGCATACTAATTATGGATCAGTCATAACCTATTAAATGGGAATTTATTACAACCGCGCTGTATTTTCTGCATAAACTTGTGGACATAATTTTAAGGCAAGGCAATCTATTTGCCAGGAATAAAAACAATGTCAGCATTCATCAGTATAAAGGGGTTTTTTTTTTTGGGGGGGGGGGGGGGGGGAACCACTGGTATCTCAAAGTAGATTACATTAAGTGCTATACCTATACCATAATCTGATTGTATGGCATCTTCCATAAATTCACTATTAGCATTTGCACTCTACAAAGTCTGATGATTTGTTGGCATGTATGAACAATATAATCATGCTCATTATTGGCAATATTACTTTGTTGGGAAGGCCTGTATATACACTTCAAAGTGTTCCTGATGTACAGTTTATGAATAAAAGGCATCCATTCTCCAAACTGGAGTTGTTCCAAAGTATTTTAAGGGAGTTGGCAAAGCAGATCTTCTCTGGGTACAAAATGGAGCAGAGGAATGCAAGCAGGAGGGCTGCTTTTCATCACAGTAGCTGCCGCCAGGGAGAGAGAGAGAGAGAGAGACGCTTTCCACGAATCTTTGGGGATGCTTCTGAATTGGCAGAACAGCAGCAATGACTCTTCTCCCCCCCTTCGAGGGATGGGAAGTGGGATCCTCAAAGGGCAACCAGGCAGGTGGCCTCCAACCACCACGGAGGCTACGAAGAAGCCGTGTGAGCTTTGGCTACTTTGTTACTGACAAAAGGAGATTTACCTGAAAGACAAAGGTGGCTTTTTAGAAACACAAATAACTTTCTTGAAGATTTATAAAGCAAATGTCCATTTGCCATTTTTTCAGGAATTAAAATTACCAGTGTCCCCTATCCATCCTTCCTACTTTCTCCCCATAAATGTTTGTACCTAAAAGTTTACTCCCAAAATAAAGGACAAATAGTTTTTAAAAGAGAAACTTAAAAAAGATGGGAAAATAAACTGTTAGAATAACCTGTTCCATTGACGGACAAGCTATGATCTGGAGATCTTCGTTACTAAATTCTTCTTTTAAGACGGCATGCAGCTTTTGAAACACTTGCTGGATATTGTTCTTAATGGAAAAGGAGAAAAAAAAAAAACCTCGTGACTTCTTCATTCTCTTAAAAGCAACGTGTGCACCAATACTGAGCTCCAAGGTTGTGCAACAGTCCTCCACACAATCCGACAAGCACTTAAGTCACACCACTCAACTCTCTCAGAGACACGTGCAGCCCCACCCAGGGGTCCAAGGGCCAATTTGGACCATTTATTTGAGATCCACAGAGAGAGGAAGGAGCTGGCAGGGGAGAGATGGCAGGAACCACCATTTCCAACTGGCCATTTTCAGATGCGTGGACTTCAACTCCCAGAATTCCCCAGCCAGGCTGTCTGGAAATTGCCACAGTTGAGAACCCTGGCAGGGACAATTGAAGTGAAATAAGGAGGGCGAGTAGAACAACGCAGAGCAAGGATTCCGCGCACGTTAGCACTAAAGTCGAGTGTGTTACGCACATATTCACAAACCGCATCCGATGCTACCAGAGACCTACCCTCACGGGCTTGAACAAGATGAATTCGGTGTCCTTGTTCGACAAATAAAGCGACATGCTCTGTAAGGTTGACGGCAGCTTCGTTTTTATTCTCTTGTAGGTGGATGACACCAAGTCATTGATCTTCACTATGAATAAAACAGACACAAAGGCGCTCAGAACTTTGCAGAACTTCTTCTGGAACAGAATCTCTTTCCCCCTCTCTGTGTTTTAGAAGGCTTCTTTCCACTGACTATATTTTTATACACAAACCTCTCTAAAATCAACAACAAAGTGTGGGGAAAAATACATTTAAGAATGCGATTACAAGCAATCCTTGGTTTATAGCTATAGATTAGAGTCCCACAATTTCAGTTGCAAGTTGTGATAGTTGTGAAGCTAGTCACCAGGTGACCAGACTTGATTTTATGACCCTTTGTTTTGCAGGGGTTGTTAAGTGGACAGGGCAGTCGCTAAGCAAACCCTTTGCTTTGTAACAGGGGTCTGTTGTAACTTCAACAGGTCACTAAGTGATTGGTCGTAAGTCAATTCTTTCTGTGGGATGGCGGCTGAAAAGGACCAAGCAGGCTTAAGAGGGGTTCAACTTCAAGATATAAAAACCATTTCTTCTATTAATGGTAAATTTTACATAATTAAATTGAAAAGAGGTGGCAGCTGATTGGAGAGCAACCCAAACCAAATAAAACCTGCCACGGTGATTTTACTTAAGAAGCCTTCAAAATCAACAAAGCTCAGAGGCGGATCGCAGAGTTTCCCACGGCTGGAAAAAGCTACCTGGTTGGGCCCACGGCTGCTGGGAGAGATTGTACTTGGGACCCCGCTGAGAAGCCACTGCGGTCAAGGCTGAAACCTGAAGGAAGGAGGGGAAGAGGAGGAAATACGCGTGAAATGGGCCTATAATATTCCGTAGAAAGCCCTTCAGTTGGCTCAAAAGGTCCCTTCAGCCCTGGAGCACGTTAACTGGGCATCCAGCAGTGAATCTGCCCGTTCACAGGTGCTCTCTCTCTCTCTCTCTCCCCCTCTCTCCCCCCTTCTCTTTTGCTCTCCTCTCTCTCCCCCTCCCTCTCTCTCTCTCCCCCGCTCTCTCTCCCGCTCTCGTCTCTCTCTCTCTCTCTCTCTCTCTCCATCCCTCTCCCTCCCTCTCTCTCTGAGAATAAAAACAAAATGTCTAGCCTCAATAGGTCAAACCGATGGCGCTGGTACGGGCTTCTAGTCCTTTTAATACCTTTGACAGAAACTCCTGCAGGGGTTCGACCAGCTGCTGGGTCTGCTGCTGAATGAACTGCTCGCAAGCCAGCTTCAGGTGCCGGTCCACGTCCTTCTTGGAGTCGATGTAGTGCTCCCTGATCTCTGGCGTGCCCTGCAAGGGGAAGGCAGAGGGGAAATCTGGAATGTGCCACACACACCCCCGAGCGATTTTTCCCAGGCAGGCTGGCGTTTTGTAGGAAGCCGCCTTGTTACCTCCAGTAAGAACTGTACGATTGCATTGTTGCTACTTAGTCTGAAGAAGTGGGGAACCGTCATGGGATTCAGGATTTTAAAGGCAGCAGCTGAGAAAAGAGAACAGATTTAGTAAGGAATGTTGATGAATATTTATTTTATGCATTCAAGTCGAATGGAACTTCTAAGAATCCTCCTGTGAATTTTGAAGACCACATAGAGATCATAGGCTTTCCATGCATGGCGGCATGTAATTTTGATCTTTCCTTAGTAACATCCAGCCCTGCTGATAATCCCAAAGGTGCTTTTTCTTCAGGAGGCAACTGGACTTTCTCGTTTGTTCTTTGAGGACGTTTCGTTTCTCATCCAAGAAGCTTCTTCAGCTCTGACTGAATGGTGGGGAATGGAAGGATTTATTTACCCTCCTTGCAGTCATGTCATCGTGTGAGTTCCTTGGGAGAGAATCACTGAGGCCGCTTGGAGGTTTCCCCGTGTCCTCGGGATCACCCGAGGGGGGCAAGTGGGTGGGTGGGGGGGAGCCCTCCTGGAACTGCTGGAAGGACTGGGTGTTGTGGTCCTGGAGCCTCCTTGGAACTGCAGAAAAGCCCCTTTGGGACAAAACCATGGCCTGGATGACGGAGAATTTGCACAGAGATTCAGCCTATTGCTAAGTTTTTTGACTGAAATGCTCCAAAATGCTCAAACCATCCAACGCACAAGTCATTATCTGCCCATTCCAACGTCTGACCAAACACACCCACTATGGAGAATGGAAGGCAGGAAGCCGGAACTTCCAGCCTCGCAGGCTTCTGTTAATGCAGCCTTCTAAGTAGCTTTAGCTGACCCAGTGCTGTTTCCTGCCTGGTTTCCCACTTTGGGTTCTCACCCCTGCTGCGTTTGGGGTGTCTTCAACGACAATTCAATACCTCTGGTTTTCTTCAGATCCAGCGAAATTTCCTTAATGGTGAATTCGGAGTGGAAGGGAGCAATTTGCTCACGGAGAATCAGAAGGTGCTTTATGAGAAAAAGCTGCCCGTCGATCTGAGTCTGAATGACAACAACAACGTCAGAGGTCAAGGCAGGTGGACACAAGAGGACTGACCTGTCACTGATAAAAGCAAGCCAGAAGCAGCTTTGAGGCCACGCAGAGAGGTCGTGGCGGGAGGCAACCTGGACGGAGGTCCCTTTCCTCAGAGCAAACCCCTCTGCCCCCCACCCACCCACCCACTTGAGTGCCCCTGCCAAGGCCTCCCCCCCCCCTCCTGCTCCTGACCAGCCCTTGTACCTGACCTTGCTTTTAGCAATCGACTCTGCAGCCGCCAACAGGGACTGTATGCAGGCCGACAGCGCCTCCTGCGACAATCCTTGGAAGACCGTTCCCTGGAGAAGGGGGGGCGGGGGGGGGCAGAAGGTTATACCGCTGGCACCTTCCCTTTACCCGGTTGAGTGTGATTTATTTACCCAAACCTATCAGGCAATAAATCTGAAACAACAGGGCGAGTTATTAAAAGATTGATGTTATTCCACACAATACATAGTAGTAGTAGTAGTAATTATAAAGATGATGATGCTGATGCTGAATTTATCAGACTTCAGTACCTTGATTCTACCAAAAAGCCACCCTACTTGGAACAGCTTATATCCTCCGACGCTACCTGAACAGTTCCTAGGTCCTTGGTTAGGTCTCGAGCTGTTGAGCTGCCAACCGGCCCCAAAGGCCGTGAATCTCACCAAAAATAATAAATAAATAAATAAATAAATAAATAATAATAATAATGATAATAATGTGTTAACCGCTTACATCGATGCACCTGTAGAGCTTGGAGAGACAGACCAGGGTCCTCCTCACAGTGGGGTACCACATCCCGTGGAGATCCGCAGGGGACACGGAGTTATGGGCTCTCGGGCTACAAGGACCCAGCGTATCTGCAAATGCGGAAGGCGGGATGGTTTAGAGGCATGTTTCAGCCTTGGCCACTTGAAGAAGTGTGGATTTCAACTCCAGAACCCCCCAGCTAGCCATCCTCCAGGGAAACGTTGGGTCGCCGGGGATCACCTGTGTACCACACCCTAGTATGAGATCTACCGTACTAAGAGCGAAAGGAAGCCTCTGCCCTTCTCTTCTTCCCTCAGGGCCATTCCCAATGCCTTTGGACTGAAGCACCGGGCTCTTTCCAGGCGCGGCAAGAATCCGCCATTATCCTTTAAACCAAACAATGTCCAGAAAACAACAGCCTAAAGCAGCGATCCCTTCAGCCAAGCCAATGAGGCGGCTTGCGTTTGTTTCCCTCATGGCCTTTCTAGACACTGAGAATCGGTGTCCAAATACAACGGCTACCAGTGGACTTTTTCAAGGACACAACTTTGCACAACTGCACATACATACCAAGTTTTACCTCGCTGCAGCTGTCTGGATCTTCCTGCTTTGCAGCTGTCGAGGAAGCCTCTGCGTGCGATCTCTTCTCTTCCTCTTTTAAGCTCTGGGCAATTTGCTGCCATGAAAAATCCATTTTGTGAAGGAGCCCACAAAAGACGTTTGCCTATTTTATTACTTGTTATAATTATCTTAACCCAACTCCCCCCCCCCCCCCCCCCCTGATCTCCCTCAATACAGACTGACTCTGGAATTAAAGATCTTTCTGCAAAAATAATGTCTGGGGTGGCAGAACCCCTGACTGAAATTACACTGAATCTTATTTAGAGAATATCATTTTTGTTCGATATCCGTCAATACTGGCATACAAGAAAGCCATCAATCCAGAGGGTTCATTTTGCTTCATGACTTACGACTGAAATTGCAGGGTCAATTGTAAGTCGAGGACTATCTCTATGTATACACGGGTTTAGTTGTCCACATAGACAGAACTTTGGGCCGTTTATTTCTCATGAGCTTCTCAACCCAGTTCCAGGCCCCGAGCCCAGCGACAGGGCAGTGTCGGAGGCCTCCTTGTAATGTCATTTTAAAAGCCCAAACGAACCACCTGCGCTTGGCAGGCTCATCATCCTTCTGTCAAGGTGATGCCTTGTCTTCCTCTGCAACCCACCCACCCCCACACACACCTTACCTCCATCATTTCCAACTTGGCAGGATAGGCCAGGTCCCCGGGGGCAGGCTTGTAGCCCAGAATGTCGGTCTGAATGTAGATGTGGGTCCTGTAAACCAGCCGCTCTTGAACATCCTCCAACATCTGCTTCACTCCGGCAGCGAAAGCCCCCAGCTGCTTCACTGTGAAGAGAAAAAATACCAAAGTTCTCACTCTCTCCAACTTTCTCCCAGTCATCATAAAAGAGGCACTTACGCGGGAGCTTTCTCAGCCGTGGCAACCCAGAATTCTCCTGCCAGCCACGGGATTCATGGACTTTTAGGTCCACAGGTCCTCAAAGTCGCCAAGGCTGAGAAACGCTACTCTAATTCTATCCGGACGAAAACGGCATTGCCCTAAAGTTCCTGGACTGAATTTAGGAATGATCTCTAGTTGTAAACGTTCTTTATTTGCCATATTCTGTTTCATTTTCCAACTGGGGAACAAGGAACTGCCTCTGCTTAGAATGGACGGACTTCCAAGAATAGAACCAGAACAACTTTTATTTGTATACGTTTATCTAATAATGTTAATTACTAATGTTAAGATTGGTGGTGTGTGTGCTGCAAATGTCCTTGCGGTTGGTTGTGTCTGAGGGAATCTCTGCAGGGGGCATAATTTTGAAACTGGGTTATAAGGAGCTGTGTGTGTGTGTGTGTGTGTGTGTGTGTGTGTGTGTGTTGTAACTCTGAAAGGTTGCTAAGTGATTGGCCACCAACTGAGGACTACCTGTGTTCACACTAGCCAGTCACGTTTAAAATGCATGCCCTTATTTTGATGGTTTTGATTCTTATACTCACTGTTGTTTTGCACATGATCTTCCAGCATTTCATTTTTAAGGATCCCGCAGAGTTCAGACAAGGTTTCCAAATGAATTACGTGGATGATCAGGGGCCTGAAGACGTCATATAATGACAAGCACAGCTTTTCCAGAAGCTCACTAAAAAAAGAGAGAGAGAGAGAAGAACAAAGACACCAAAAGATCAGAAACGTTAATAAATGCCTTTCCACCCAGAAGGGCATCCAGCTAAAAGTGGATGAATGAAATGGGTCATTTCGCTCCTCACTGCTGGTAGGATTTGGTAGGAGAAGCGATACTATGACAGGGGTCACCTACTCCAGTTTGGGTGTTGGTTTTGTGAAGAACTCGTCAAACAGCTGGTGTTCATCCTGGCACACGTGACCCATGAAGGCACAGCCGCTCCGTACCTGAAGTCCGTCACAAAGAGATGCTTGGTTAGACACAGGTTGGTTAGCATCCCTGAACCGGTTCCCGCTAATGCTGAGATGGTGACTGGGTGACTCCTGCCTTGGCAGGTGGGGAAACTTCACGGCAGCCATGGAGTCACACCGCTGGCTCAGCCCTGGCTTCTCTGCTTCTTCCCTCCCAGCCTCCCATTTATGGACTGGATTGTTACCCAATGCCATGAAAAGAAACGCTGCCTGCAGTTTCAGTCAAGATATAAATCGCTATTGCAACTCAAGTTAGACAGCGCAGTTACTCAACTCACGCCGCTCAAGTGTTAGCCAACATTAATGAATTGGTTCTCTCTCTCTCTGGGGTCTTCCAAACCACAGTGAATTAAAAAGGTGTCTGTCTATATAAGCAAGTTGGCCAAATAAAAGCAAAGTCCACCAGGCAGTTTTGATCTCTTTTGGAATTGTTAAGAAAAAACAGGCTTGCTGCATGATAAAACTGAGAGAAAAAAATGCATGTCACTGAAAGCTGAAAATAATATACGCACGTGAGCAAAATATTTTTCTCTTAAATTCAAAAGGAGCCAACATTTCATTTAAAAAACAATGAAAACGCAAAGACAGAAAGATAAAACGGCAAAAAACAAGACTTTACCAGAGCGCAATGATCTCTGTTGTTTCGATTAGTTAATTCTGTGACCATGCTGGTGATGCTAGGCCCCAACAGGTGTTCTCTCTGATTAAGGTAACAGTGGTGGATTTCACTTAATAGTTGCCGGTATCTAGACAAAGGCGGGGGGGGGGGGGGGGAGAAAAATAATGCAATTCAGAGAGAAAGGAAACTTTACAGGTAGTAAACTAATTACATTTTATATGGCCTCTTTTCTTTTCTGCTAAGAATGAGCAGTGAAAGGGGAATGGCTTTTTGGGGCCGGCAGTCATTCACATGACTGAAATTAGGTAGCCAACCAGCGAGAAACCACAACGCAGCCATCGTGCCATTTTCAAGGTTAGGAATAATTTTAAAGGCCTCTCAGTCATCTCCATTGGGTTTTTTTTTTCTTTTTAAACTCTGGAAATACACAGCAATCTGTGTCCTCACCCGCTTACGAGGTGTGGCCTTGCTCAGTCACTTAACAATAGTCCCCAGCACAGAAAACCACACACTTTCAGCTTAAAACATAAACAAGTGAAACATTGCTTGCTTCCATTCCGTGGTTAGAAGCAAAAGAAAGGGATATAAAGTTCACTTCTTTGATCGTGACTAAAATATGGATTAGTTTTATAACACACTGGAAACCTTAATGGACTTTTTTCCAACATTTGGACAGAAATGACAACCATCTTTGGACTGGTCATTGTATTGGGGGAGGTGGCACTATCAGATGAAGCCTGCGTGCAATGAGAGGAACCAGTCATCTGCCTCTACTTTTTGCAAGGAAGATTGGGAATCACTTCTCTATTCTTTTCCTCTTTTCCTTTTTGCACTTTGTATTTCTTCTCTTCTTTTTTTCTTCTGATTTCAGTTTGCACAGGCTTCCAGCACTGTAAAACCGTTTAATGTAAAGTACTTTCAAAAAGAAAAGAAAAGAGGCCCAGGGCTGCTTAGGCAGAATTCAGCAACTTTTGGGAATATCTTTGGTGTCTCTGTCTCTCGCCATAAAGCAGGGGTTTGAACGGATGGGGCCAAAGGGGGCCCCCTCAGGCCAAGGAAAACCTAGGCCTGCCCCCCCTGGGACCACAGGTGGGTCTCCCCAACCAGGCCTGTTGTACTCATGGAGAGAAGGAGAATCAGGTGGCTCCTTCTTGGGCCTCAATCCACACAACAGTATTTTGCATTCATTTTAATATAAAATGCTAGTAAATCTACATACTCCGGCATTTTCTCAGATCGTTGCTCGATTTGTTCAAAAAGCGTCTAAGGAAACAAGGAGGGAAAAAAAAGATAAAACGATCCTTCATAAAGCTTTCCCGTTTCAACCGTTTTCTTTTGATTCAGTTCAGTTACCCTGAATCCTCTCTGCACTCCGAAAGAGACTCTTTTCTGAAGAAATACTTATAAATTTCCCATGTGAAAAATCTTGCCTTCCTGTCTTTCTAGAGTAAATGGTTTTTTTCTGCAATCCTATTAATTCAAACCTCCCAGTCTTTTAAAAGGTGACAGGTTAGGTATAATTTCATGACCCAGGAGTGAAAGGATATAAAATCCCAAATTGAAAATCCAAATATGATCAAATATGATTAAAGCAGCTAATTCCAGAGATAGTGAAGCAAAGCCAATGCAACAAAAGTTTGACACAAGTATATGTGGAGAGGATGTACTGGCTGTCAACTAGGACCTTGCCAAACGGACCAACATCGCAGTGCTCTAATACACCCAAAGGCCCTACAGCGGAAGCATTTCCACCACCCACCCTTCCCCTTTGGCCAGAGACCCAGATTCGGGACCTGGAGGTCAGCACTGACTGCCTTTGTCAACCTTCGAGGTATCCCAGGAAGCGTAGAGGCGTACATAAGCGAAACAAGTAAGCTTTGTCTGAGCATAAAAGCAAATAATCTTTCTCAATAATGTTGCATTCCTTCTATCCGTCTCCCTCCACTGTTCGACCTACCCGGACTTTGGGTGCAGCAGCTCTGAACTTCACATAAAACAAAGTAAAGGCGTTGTCTGAATTTGGAGCCAACAAAGGATCCTAAAAGAAAGAAAAAGTTGTCTACGCACTGTGTTATTGCACAACTGGGGCGGGGGGAGGTGGATATTTACACAAACCCATATAAGACAGAGAAGATCTCAAAGCTTTTATATATATATATACATACACACACACACACACACACACGTTTTCTGAGGTTTTCACGGGTATTTGTATGTGGATCTTTGGTTATTCGGGTTTTCTCCCGCGTAAGATTGGAAGTATCTAGGCAACGTTTCGATGAAGTCTCATTCATCATCTTCAGGCTTGTGTCTTCGGCTTTGTGCTTCTCGGAGTAATGTGAGCTTGCAGCTGCTTCTTCCTTTTAACTGCTAGTGGGGGTGTGACTTGATTGGGTGGGGGCTTGGCTGTGTTCTGATTGGCTGGGGGTCTGTTCTCATTGGTTGGGGGTTTGGCTGTGTTCTGACTGGTTGGGGGGTTGGCCGTGTTCTGATTGGCTGGGGGTGTGTTCTGTTCAGGTGGGGGCTTGGCTGTGTTCAGGTTAGTCTTAGTTGTCGGGGGATTTGAGCTGGTGAGCTGTGATCCTGTTGTTTGGCTTCGTGTTTGTGGTCGTGCCGCATCTTCATGGTGGGCGTCCAAAGGTAGGTATGGATTTCATCCCACAGAAAAACGCACCATTTGGCCAAAAAAACGCTGCCCATCCTTGCGCCACCAGTAAGGCATCGTTGAGGCCATTTGTGCAGACGATTCCCTCTGAACACAGATCTAACCCTACTGAACGTACATGAGCGGATAGCGTACCCTTTTCATTAACTGATTTGTGAGGTTCTGCAGGGTGTTCACCGTGTATGCTTTCATAAGATGCACCGCTTTAGAAAGACACTGGTTGCACTTTGCCAGATACACAGCGCAGTCCCTAAAATTTGGCTGCAAAAGAAGGAAAGGGTGTTTAGCAAGAATGATAAGTAAAAAAGTAAAATAATAATAATAAGGGAATGATGGATTTCATGCTTCAAACTGAATGTGCAGAAACCTTCTAGGTAATCAAAGTTCCCTCTGCACCAAATTAAAAGCAAGCAAAAACGTCATATTTGCTATAGACCTAAGTCAGGGGTGTCCAACCTTGGCAACTTCAAGACCTGTGGATTTCAACTCCCAGAATTCTCCAGCCAACATGGGGATGGATGGATGGTTGGATGGGAAATTCTGGAGTTGAAGTCCACAGGTCTTGAAGTTGCCAACGTTGGGCACCCCTGAGCTAACTACTGAAAAAAGGTAAAAGGACACAATCTTAGGCCTGGAAGGCAAATATCCATTATATTGCTCTATCCTCCAGACAGAAACTAGTGAAATGGTTTTATTTATCTAACTTATACACTGCCCATCTCACCCTCTAGGTGACTCTCCACACAAAGTCCATGCAGAAATGGACAAAAATGGAAAAGAGATGGCAAGGGTGCCCGGAAGCCGCCAGTGATGTGTGGAGGAGGAGGAGGAGAGGAGCAATACTCACATGGGAGGAAACGTAGGCGATGCAGTCGTCCAGCTTGTTCAGCATCGGGATGAAACTTTCACTGCTGACAGACAGCGTAGGAGAATTCAATTTCTTATGGGAGGCAAAACAAGGAATAGAAGTCATTAAAAATGCACAACCGAAGAAATCTTGACTTAATACCATTATTACACAATATGCTTTCCAGTGTTTAAAACAATACACATTATTTTCTACCATTTTAAAAACACTTTCAGTATTCTCTTTGGAACGGCCGTTTTTAATCCCCCTTCCCCACCTCTCATCAACGTAAAAAGAATCAGGAGCCACAAACCAGAGTCCTTCAAGGGGCTTGGAAAGAACGCCAGCTGGCGGGTCTCTAGGAGGGGAAGACAAAGAGGCTCTGAGCAGAACAGAGGGGCTGGAGGAGGAGGAGGAGGAGCTGATGGGAGTGCCGTTTGCCGCCTCCTGCCAGTTCCCCCCACCCCCGACTGGTCAGAGCTGTCCGTGAAGGTCACGAAGGGCCATCCCGTCCCTGCAGGACGCTGTAACTTTGGGTCATCCCCCCCAACGGTCAGCCCAGGGACCCTGCAGAGGCAACTATCAGAGCCCATTGTGGGTCCCTCCCTCCCGCCTCGCTCAGCACCAGCTCTGAAGGGCGGCTGGAGGAGGAGTGCTGCGCCTTGCCCAGGCCCCACCCGCTGCCCCAGAGCTCTCCCACCTGGCTGGAGAATTCTGGGAGTTGAAGTCCACAAGTCTTAAAGTGGCCAAGTTTGGGGACCCCCGATCTACCCTCTATTGTCTGGTGTTTCCATTTCAGTGCATCTCAGGCTTTTCCTCTTTTGTTGTCTTTAAGGAGCCTCTGTGGCACAGTGGTCAGAGGGCAGCACTGCAGGCTCCTTCTGCTGACTGCCGGCTGCCTGCAATTTGGCAGTTCGAATCCCACCAGGCTCCAGGTTGACTCAGCCTTCCCTCCTTCTGAGGTGGGTAAAACGGGGACCCCGATTGTTGGGGGGGGCAAGAGGCTGACTCTGTGAACCGCTCAGACAGGACTGTGGAGCCCTGTGAAGCAGTCTGTAAGTCTAAGGGCTCTTGCTATGGCTATTAAAGGTGAAATTAGAATCTTCCAAAGGGCAAAACCTTACCCATGTTTACTTGAACCAAGGTTTTAATGAGTTCTGCGTACATTTCTTTGTTTATTACGTTTCAACCATAAAACACAAATTATTAAATGAGAACTAATTAAACTTCTTTATACGCTTTTAGAAAGAACTTCAAATTCAGAGACTGGGGCTTTTTTTTTTAGAAATGGTGAGAAGCTAAACAACTGTACCTACTGTATTAATATTTTCCAGTTCAATGAAATAGGACAGTTTCTGGTGAATATTTTCTGCCAGGTCCACAAGCTCCGACTATTTAAAAAGAAATGAAATATTTATTAGCAGGTAATTAAAAGCATGTTATCTCAACACGGAATTGCCTCTTAAAAAGCACAGGTGATTGATAGGTTGTTACGTTTATATTAGCATTTTAGTATAGTTCCCAACATTTCACCCGGATATAAACTTGGTATGACAGTGTTACATGCAGGAGAATAAGAAACGATTGTAATAAACTAAGTAAATCAATCATTTCTTAATTCATAATTCAGATCCAGGTAGCAAAAGCTGCACTAGAATGAGACCCAGTTTGATGTCAGCATCCCAGTGCTGGCCTACAAACCAGGAGACGGGGAGCTGTGGGCTTCCCTTCGACAAGAAAGCGGCTGGATGTCTTTGGGCTCGTCCCTCTCACTCCACCCACCTCACAGGGTTGTCATGGTGGGGGAAGTAGGAGGCAGGAACATTAGGTATGTTTGCCGCCTTACTCATATATTAATTGAATTCTTTATTGCCACTGTACGTATTATATACACAGCATACACATACAACGAAATTCACATAATACCCAGAGACCACACCCAACACGCACACACACACGACAATCCCCAAACACCCCCCCCACCTGCCAAAATTCCCTGCCCCCTAAAAACACACAAGCCTCCACACAACAGACCAAGTAATCCTGTCCAACAGCTCACTGATGGTGGCCCTTAAGTTCGTTGTTAAGTGCAATTATAGCTCTGGGATAAAAATTGTTCAGGAAACGTACGGTCCGAGTTTTAATTGTTTAATATATAAGGTAAACGTAAAGGTTCCCCCTCGCACCTACGTGCTAGTCCTTTCTGGCTCTAGGGGGCGGGCGGTGCTCACTTCCGTCACAAAGCCGAAGAGCCAGCGCTGTCCGAAGACGTCTCCGTGGTTATGTGGCCGGCAGGACTAAATGCCTTCGAAGGTGCACGGAACGCTGTTCCCTTCCCACCAAAGGGGTCCCTATTTTTCTATTTGCATTTTTTTACATGCTTTCGAACTGCCAGGTTGACGGAAGCTGGGAAAAGTGATGGGAGCTCACTCCATGATGCGGCGCTTGGGATTCGAACCGCTGAACTGCCGACCTTTCTGATCTACAAGCTCAGCGTCTTAGCCACTGAGCCACCACGCTAGACTCCATTCCTGCCTTTTTGGCCTTGGGACATGAGAAGTGTCAGCTTATCTTCTGCCATTCAACTCTGGGTTACCTGCTCTTTTAGCAGCTGCTCGCAGGCTTCGTGCAGGGTCCCTGTTTTGGTTGAGACAAAGAGGTATTGTTCCTGCAGGGACTTTAGGTGCTGAAGAGCACAATTCACATCATTCAGGATGGCATCACACTGCTCTTCAAATCCAGCATAAGCTGCCCTGGCCAGCCTTGGAGAAACACACAAACCACAGCGCCTTTAAGCCACTTGTAGCAGCAGTGGGAGAATTGATAAAACAGTGCAGAACTTTTGGACTGCCTGTTGTACAGCTACTGTGTGCAGTATACAACGTAGGGTAATTCTTTGTATACCATGCTTCATTTGGGAAACTAGATCACAGGGCAAGGGAGATGGTTTAAAAAAAAGGAAACAGGTTCACTAGAAAAGGAAACAGGTTCACTAGAAAAATCAAGAGAAAATAGCTTTGTAAACTAGAGAAATAACAGAGTATACCAAAAGAATTTTAAGACTCCAAATTTTTTGTTGAATACATGAAATAAAGGAAGAAAACAATGCTAAGCGTACAAGATATTGGAGGAATTAAAGCCTGTATCAGCTGCTTTAGTCATTATTGATGGATACTGCACATTATCCATTATTCATATTACAATTAAGAAAAGTAAGATATATATACATACCGGTATTTGGTCTCCTCATCTTGATCCATCTGTGTATGAAGTTGATCAAACCACGAGAAGAACTAGACCAATGAAAGGAGAAAGCTCTTAAAAATCACCCTGAACTCAGAAGAAGCTGACAATTTCATTCTCTTTATTGTTTGCTGTTCTCTAAAAATACTGAAGAAATATTTTAGGAGAGGATTTATCAAATGTCAATCAAACTGCGTTTCTCCCCTCCCATTCAATCACGTCCATTTCTTGGATAAGGGCCTGCATTTTTCTGGGCAGGTTTTCCCACAAGGGGTTTGGCGTTGCCTCCTTCCAAAAGTTGACGGAAAGTGACTAACCCAAGATCACTAGCTGGCTTTTTTGGCCAAAGCAGGACTGGAACTCAGAGCCTCCCCGTTTGTAGCCAGGCACCTTAATCACTACACCAAACTGGCCCTCAACTACTATTACTATTATTACTTATTTGCATAAACTTGTCATTTCTTCCCTCCCAAATCTCAGCATTCACTTTTCCTCCCATTTTCACCCAAGCCAAAGGGAGTGAAATTTACTCCATCAACGTCACTTGAAAGCCCACTCTGGGGTTCTGGGGGCAAAGCAGATGCCTCAAGTCTAAGGTCATCGGACTCCTTAAAATGACCCAACTGAAGAAAAGGGAGACAAATGTACCAGCCATTCCGGGACTGCTTATTTCAGTCCCAACTGGCATTGGAAAGCTAACGGCCAAATTAGTCATTAGAGCTGCGCAGGGGATATGAATCTGCAAAGGAAAAGATAATTTGCTTGTAGCTGCAGCCATCCAAACCTCTTTAAATCCAAGTCATCTTTTCCTGATTCTGGCCAGTCAAAGAAAGACACAAATTCTCCCTGTGTGGTTGATCTAAGTCACCTTTTCTTGTGCAACTGAATTTCTGCACAACTACTCAAGTGCGTGGTTTTTTGGTATTATGCCGGAATCTTGCTGTTTCTTTGTTTCCTTTTTACCTGCTGCGCCGTTTCAATTCTTTCATTTTCCATACCAAAAGAAGAGAATCCTTTCAAGAGAATGTTCTCTGTAGACTCTGGCAACGTGGCTGTGAGCGTCACTGTTAATGATGGCTGGACAAGGCTATTTAAATCTTCTATGGGCAGCTGTTAAAAGGGGGAAAAAACTATTCAGTTGCCATCCTATGAAGCTCATAAGTCTCCTGGCAGTTGACAGTATTGTACAAGTAAATCATGTCTGCTTGCTAAGTGATAAAATATGGAAGTGAAGTCTTTAAATACTATATGTATACATACAATATACACATTCAAATGGAGTCATATTTAAGTAACAAGGGAGAATCAGACCCTGATAAACACGCCCCAATCCTTGCGTAGCAATAAGACTCACTGGGTCCAAGAGCCAAACTGTAATATTAAACTGCAATCAACATTAAGATCATGCTAGAAAGCCAAGCTGCATAATTTTACCCATGTAATCTTGACATCCAAAATTCCAACTAATATTGATACAATTTTCACTCTCCTTTCCCTAGTTTCTGTACATTAAGCTTTCAAAATAGTAAGAGTGTCAATAACATCTAATCGTATTGTGTGTAAACAGTACAAATGAATCAGGTTTGCAACCCAATGAAGGAGAATCTTTGTAGCTCAGGGTTGAAATGAGGGGTCCGGGGGGTGGGGGGTGGGGCTCTGAGACTGGCGGTTTTCTTGCAGACATTTCATGACCCAACTAGGAGGCAGCCTCAGTGCTGGGAGGCTTTGCTAGAGCAAACCCCACCCCCTCCCTTCTAGACCGACGAGGGTGGTGACAGTGAGGAAGACAATGTCAGCCACCTGGTCGCGTATGGCTCTTGGCGATTCTCTCCCCAGTGTCTGATCTTGGCCCTTGGCTTCGCTTTTCCAAAGGCCGCAAAGGGGATCACGTGACCCTGGGAATACCGCAGGAGTCAAATATGAGTCGTTTGCCAACCCTCTGGATTTTGGATCCCATGACCACGGGGATGCTGCAACGGTCATAAGTGTGAAAAAACGGCCATAGGTCCCTTTTTTCAGCGCTGTTGTAACTGAACGGTCGCAAAATGAACTGTTGTAAGTCGAGGACTACCTGTAACCTTTCCAAACAGCGTTTGCAGGTAGTCCTTGAGTTACCACCATTCGTTTAGTGACTATGCTGCGTCTTTTGAGTCCTTCCATGCTGTCCCTGGCTGGGGGTCGGCTTTGATGCTGGGCAGCCACCCTCTTCTTTGGCGGCCGCTAATTCCTCCCAACTATAACCGCTCCCTCCAGGGAATCCCCCCCCCCCCGGGCGTGGCAGGGGGAGGAAGAGAGATGCCCCTTCTGACACGGGGATGGTGTGGCTGATGATCAGGATGAAGCGCCTAGTTGGGCAAGGAAAAGCCTGCAAGGAAACAACCAGGCTCAGGTTTACAACAAAAGGGGGGGAGGGAAGGGAGGGCACCCCAGGAGTCCCCGAACTTGGCAGCTTTAAGTCTTGTGGACTCCAACTCCCAGAATTCCCCCTCCTCTTCCAGGAGGCAGGTGAGCTCGGGAATTCTGGGAGTGGAAGTCCGCAAGTCTCTTCCACTTGCCAGTTCGGACGCCCCGAGAGGGCCCCTCCTTCCCCACCGACCAGGATCCTCCCAGGCGCTTCCGCGTGGCTTCCTTTCCTCCGGCCCAGCCTGCTGCAAGGGCAAGCAGCCACCCCCTCCCTCCGGATCCAGGCGAAGCGGGGGCCCCGGGCGCTGCCGGGCTGGGAGCCAGCCTACCTCGGGCGGAAGGGGCAGCCCCGGCGAGGCCCCGCGCAGCTCCAGCACCGAGTCCCGCTGCCGCTCGCTGAGGGGCGCCAAGGGCCGCTCGGGGCGCTCCCACCAGCTCAGCCGCTCCGTCGCCATCCTCCGCCCCGGAAGCCCGCAGTGCCGACGGGGCGGAAGAAGAACCCCGCCGGCCTACGGAAGCCGACGCAGACAAACACCCGCCGGGAGCGGAGCCACTTCCGGTGTCCGGAAGTGGGTGGCGAGCGCGACCCTAGACTTGCGAACGTGAGAGTGATCTATGGGAGACGATTTCAAGCCCGCTCTGCAGTTATTTGGCACGCCGTTCTTTGCGTTTCCCTCCAAGAGGGTCGTTTCCTCGTCGCCCCCCGAAATGCCTGCAGGGCACCCCAACATTGCCCTCCCCCCCAGTTGCTATTTGGAGGAGGGGGTGCCCCAAAATCCAAAGGAAGAATGAGGCTAATGTCTATGGAGGCTCTCATTCATTCATTCAGAGGGCATGGATTGTCCCAAAGGTGCTTTTGTTTTAAAGGCAACTGATAATTCTTACAAGAAAAAGAAAACGTTTCTCAAAGAAAAATCAGGAATTTTTCAGCTGTCTTTCAAATAAAATCGCCTTTGGGGCTCTCAAGGCTAATAGCATTTATTTAGGTATTTATTTACCAAAAACAGAGAGGAAGCATTGGGTCTCAAGGCGAGAGTAACAGCATTTTAAAATATTTTTTTAAAAAAAGATAAAACAGTTTCAAGTTTGAAGACTAGTGGCACTTATTCATTCATTTATTAAAAATAGGAAACAAGTTGTATTTATTCTGGTTTTCAAAATAAACGTAAAGTTTGTTCGATGGGAAACAATGGGCCCCAATAGGACAGCATTTATTTAAAGACAAACAGAGGAAAGAATGAGTTTCAAGGCCAATAGAGTTTGTTTACTTGTTTATTTTTTAAAGAAACAGGCTAAGAGTGTTTATTCAGCTGAAGACCCCAGCTGAGCCATCTTGGCATTCTAAGCTGCAAAGCGGGTTGTCCTTCGATATCAATCCGAATACTAATTCCATTAAGAAATGCAACATATTTTATATGATAAAAAGGTTTACATTTGATAATTATCAACAGCAAACAAGAAAAAACATTATCAAGCCAGTCCATCCAGAATTTTCCAGAGGCAAAAAACTCCCAAGTATATTCCCACTAAAATTCTCCCTTTAAAGAGAATTGTTAGAGTAGAATTCACCACCATATCATAACCCTTCTTAAGTGACTTCATGACGAGCAATGGGTGATTGATACGCATATGAAGTTGCACCATAGTCTTCGTTTATGGAATCTTGATGGTGTAAGATGTGACCAAATGACAAGATCAGATCAGGGAGGATAAGTTGACCTGTAGCTGTTAGTCACAATGGCTGCATGGAACCTTCTGAATATTAGACCTGGATACCAGTTGCTAGGAAGGCAAGGTGCATTACCTTCATGCTTTTCTCGTGGACTGTCACAAAGGATCCAGTGGTGCATTTTAAAAAGGATGCTGAATGAGTGGTGAACCATCCTTTGGAACAGGGACGTCTGCAAAACTCATAGTGATGGCAGCTTTCTGTCAGCCTCCTTAGTGCCAGCAAAGAGGCAGCAGAATAGCAGGTAAAAACCGTGCACCAGCAATTGCTGAATCATTCAATCAAATGAATCCAGTCTAATCTAATCAATCAATCAATCAATGAGTTGAATCTGAATTTCCCAATCTTTACTTCATCCCGTCTCCATAGCTAGAACAAAGTTGGTAGAACTGTGATCGAGCAGAGTTGATGTACCTTGGATTCTTTCCTACTTTAAAAAGCTCTGCTCCATTTGTGAGATACAAAATGGCGGATGCTATCCCTCTCTCTTCTTTCTATGGAAGACCCAGTCCTCAATGGTTGGCCAATTTGGGGAATCTTCCGCCACGCCTAGGTGCCCTTCATTCTGAGGGTACATAAGGGATCTTCCTATGCCCGGGAAGTTTCCTCACTGACATCGTAGTTACTACAGAGGTGGGGTACCTCTGAATATTAGATACTATCTCAAGGTTAGCCTGGGAGGGGTAGATGTAACCTTGGTTGTTTTGCATGTTACCTTCTAGATCTTTATGTTGTGTTTGGACAGAGCTGCTGCTAAACCACTAAGCCGCCCATCCAAATGATTTACTGGACTGAGTTAAGAGAAGAGCCCCCTCAATACTGTACTGTACCAAAAACTCAGAGATTGCCTTATTAAAATGAGTTGGTATCTCTGTTCTGTCCTTAAAACAACTGTTCTTTCTCCTTAGGCAATCTCAGGGAATTACGAAAAGGGATTAGGGCAACCCCACCCTGTGAGTTCTTGATGGTATGGACTCTGACCTCCAATTCTGTTGTTTTACTGTCCAGTTTGGACAGTACAATCATATGCGGAGGCTGACACCTAAGTTTCTTTGTTTCCCTTTAATTCTTGTTCCCTTTGGGGAAGGTTAATTAAAATAAAGCATATGGTGACCAGCTCAGCTTTATAACTCATACCTTGGTTATGTTCTCCAGCAAACAGAGGAGATCAAGTACCCCATAACAGAATTCTTTTATTAGTACAATCCGTGAAAAAAGCTACTTTTGATGGAATTACATGCCCGCCGTTTCAGCTCTGAAGCCTGTGATGCAAAGGAGTTTCACTCAGACTTTTGGGACAGTCGTGACCTGGGTGACTGAGAATCTTTACAGAGTTTCATCCAGAGTTCCAGAAAGGGAATATAAAGCTTTCTGAATATCAGACTGATGTATTTTGAAATGTCTTCTGGAATCTTTGATGCTCAGAGCCAAGTCTGAATTCAAAAGCATCACTAAACAAATATAATAATATTGATTCAAATATTGTGCATTTCCTTAGAAAAGCACA
The DNA here is from genome assembly GCF_900518725.1 of Notechis scutatus. The sequence goes on along the minus strand of NW_020716944.1, from coordinate 222,076 downwards.
TTTATCATAATTGAAGAAGTAATAATAGCAATGCTTTTTCCTTTCAGAAAACAGTCTTGTTTCATGCCCTGGAAATATGTCGAAGACCCCAAGCCCCACAAAAACTGGTAGCAAAAAACAGTTGCCTTTGGAAGCATCTCCAGATCCAGCATCCAAGCCAGAGAGTAGCAAGTTTTCCAGCTCTCTGCTCACCGTTGAAAATGTCAAAAAACACCAAGAGGAGAACCTCTATTGCCAATGGTCAATAGAAACTTATATTGAAGAAAGTAATCGCTTTCTGAATGAGAGCGGAACCAAGGCGGAGGGCAGCAGGGAGCAGGCGGTGTCAAATGAAGAGGAATCAAGAGTTCTTCGTGAAGGTTGCCCAGAAAACACTGATCAAACTTTAGGAAAAGGTAGCTATAGCTTATTTTCTTTATACATATCTGGAGGTGCATTCCTTGATAAACTGTTCAACGTGTGCCTGAGATGGCTAGCCTAAATATTATTTTAAAGATCAAAAGCATCTGGAGATGGATTGGTCTAGGTCAAGGAAGTGATAATGGGGTGTGGTGTTTTCTTCAAGAGGGGCTGAAATCCATCCCCTCCCCCAAATTCTCCTGCACACTGGAAAGAAAAGATGTTCAGCAAAACAATTGGAAGATGCGTGTGTCTCTGAGGCCTGCAGCTTGGAAGGTCCCTATCCTTGTCCCCTTGATAGATAAGGACCCATGTAAAACGTCTTGCAAGGACAGGATGCAAGACATAATCCGTGACATGAAATATTCTGGAATGCATTAAGTGAATTGACTTCAATTCTCATTACAAAAAATCCCATCTAACCAACAAATTAAACAAAAATCAAATGTGACAACTTTAATGTATTTGAGGATTAAGTTACAAATTATTGGATAATCCTGTAGTCGTGTATCTTGTAGAGCTGATGAAAGCAACTTTCCCACTTTTATTATTTGAAAAAAATTTTTCTCCCTCCGTGTAGATTTCCAGACAAGGCCTCTGTCAGCTCCAGTTCCTGAAACGCAGTCACCCAAGTAAGAGGCATTTCTGCCTATTTCAGTCACATCCTTTCTAATAGTAGGAATTGCACTAGGTCTGTCATTCTAAAGTAAATAGTTAAGTGGGGCAACCAGATCTGCAAAAATTGCTCACTAGATGGCAGCAAAAAAACAAAACCATAGAACTATCTTTAATGTATGGTGCCATCTAGTGGCTCCACTTCATCAGTGCAAGTGAAGGAGAGAGTTCATTTGAATTTTTTTTTTTTTATCCTTAACAGCCAAGAGGGAGGCAGAATCAAATTCAGTTGTTCTCTTTCCTATTTCTTTCTTTTTTTTTCATTTTTGATAGTTGGAAGATTTAGAATGTATATAGAGTGTAACAAATATTATGGATTAGGTAGAAATAGAGCAATTTATTTTGGCACTGTTACCAACGTAACTACATGAACACTCTCTGATTTGACAGATTCATAAATATAGAGAATGAATATTTTCAGCTGTTTTCGATGGCCTTACTACCAAGAATGTACACATATTTTTTTTTATAATTTACTTTTGTGAAATGGATTTAATATATTTGTCTAAGCATTTTGAAAACATTTGCAGTTAAGTGAATAAATAGTCCCTCTGATAACAGCAGAGCATTTGTGGGGGGCTTCCTGAATGGGAAATTTCTTCCAGAATTTGTTTTGCCTTCCTGCAGGAAACGGGAAGTTGCTGATTTGGAGACTCAGACTGAGTGGAGCTACTCCGTCAGCTCTGAAGACTCCAGTGAGCTGAGTAAGTTCTGGAGGAGGTTCTGGGCTGAGAGGCTGGGCCTCCCGGGGGGGGCTGGGGGGGGG
>NW_020716944.1:193994-207170 GCF_900518725.1 Notechis scutatus | reverse complement strand
TGAAGTCCACAAGTCTTAAAGTTGCCAAGGTTGGACACCCCTGCATCTAAATGGAGAGGTGGCTCTGCCAATTGGCTGGGGGCTGCAGTGGGGGAACAGCACAACCGAGGGGCTTGCAGAAACACGACCAAAGCAAGCGTTGGTGTCCACGTTATGGACCAATGATGTTATCATGATACAATTCGTGCCTCCCCCGCCCCCCCAAATCTTTCTTGACCCGCCTTTTCTTTTTTCTCATGGCTTTTGGCAGTTGAAGGATCCAACCATGCTTTGGGTCCTTCAGCAATATGGAACCACAGAGCACCTGGTGAGGCCTTCCGTGCTGGAGAAGATCCGCAAAATCTTGGCCAACGTGAAGAAAGCATTGAAGAAACTGGAGTCTGACCCCTCAGAAGAAGCTGCAGACCTGCGCCCTGTATTGAAGGTGTACGAAAGGATGCGCCAACGACAGAAGAAGAAGAAGAGGCAAGAAGAGGCAAGAAGAAGAGAGAAGTTAAGATTGCAGGAGGCCAACCTCGCACTTTAGTAGCACGGAAACTACGAAGTTAGCTTCATGTAGAAACCATTAAACCTTCCCTCCGTCTATACTGTAGCTTACCTTTCCAGGTCTCTTTATGTAACACACTCTTTCTGTTGCACACATTTGAACACTGTTCAGAGTTTGAAAAGTGACTGAACCACCAGTCTTTGCCCTTACGACTGTTGCAGTGCCCCCATCCTCAAAATTCACATGCTTGGGAACTGGTACATATTGACAGGTATATAATTGCAGCATCCTGGCCACCCAAATGCCACTTGCAAGCTTCCCCCCCCCCATGATGGATTCTGGGGTTGTAAAAGTGGTTTGGGGGGGGGGGGAGGAACGTACTTTCAGGCTTGCAAGATATTTGGTGAATGCAACCTCACAGTAAAGCCAGGACTTTGGTCCTTCTGGTTGTGCTGCTTGGCTGGCCTACCTCGCAGGGCTGACACCAGTTCCTGGGCCAGCAGCCCCTCAGTGGCCTGGGAACTGTGTGCTGTCCCTACCCCCCCCCCCCCCGCCACAAAGTATACTGAGAAGTCACATTAGACATCCCATAAGCTGCTCGGGTGGAGTCCAGAGTGTGTATTTTGTAACCCTGCTTGGATTTCCTCCTTGTCACTCCCCAGTTCTATTTCTGGAGAAGCTCCTGCCGTTTTCGTGGCCAGGTTCTCCTGGAGCCGTTTGCCATTGCCTCCTTCCTAGGGCTGAGAGGCAGTGACTGGCTCAAGGTCCCCCAGCTGGCTTGGTTCGCGCCCAAGGCAGGACTAGAACTCCCCGTTTCTAACCTGGTCCTTGAATTACTCCCTCTGGATTGACCTCCATCGGCCGCCACGAACCTCCAGGTAATATTTGGTGGGACGAGAGCTCCACCTTCTTACCTCCCATAAAGGGAACATGGCAGAGTTTTGCAAAATTCCTCTCAATAGTAAGAGAACGATTTAGCTTCACAGATGGTCTGAAATTATGCCTTTTAATGCATTATTCTAATTTTCTAAAAACATAAAAGACTCAAGCTGGTTTCTTGTTGAGATTATTTTATTTGTGACAATTGTAAGCGATTGTTTTTAGGTGGAGGGCAAGTGTCAGATATTTTCATAGTGAAAACAAAAAAACAAATAAATGCTTAATATATTACAAAAATACTCCCAATGTTGTTCATTAGAAATATACTATAATTTCCTCAAGGATCATAGAAAAGAGAACAATTCACAAGGCGTGTAATAAACTATATGGAGTCACGAGGCTCTTCTGAGTTTGGTGGTTTGCTTGCAGACATTTCATTACCAAACTAGGCAACGCCATCAGTACTAGAAGAGCGTGGGGTTTGCCCAACTAGGTAACATCATAAGTGCATCATTGATGATATTGCCTAATTGGGTAACGAAACGTCTGTTAAGAAAACAGTTCAACCCTGAGCTACATATATTCTCTTCTATTAATACACTATATAACAGATAATTTACTTTACACCTTTCACGCTGTCTGTCTTGGGCACAACGTGATCTTTTTGGGGGGTGGGATTTAATTACAGTGCAGTACGGATCCTGTGACGGAAGACGTTCTACCCTGGCAGATGCTTTGGAGGGAGAAGCAGGGCCATTTCCCCCAAACCTCCAGAACTGGATAAAGATGCAAGTTCTTCTATCTGGGTCCTTCTTTAATTAAAAGAAAAGAGGTATTTTAAGTTAAAAGGCCCCTTTTTGCAAACACGGATGTGCAAGTTCGGATGTGCTAATCCAGCCAACTCCAGTCGAGACTCTGCAAAAGAAAACAGGGCAATAATCTGAAGGGGTCTCTGGGCTGTTATGCAGTAATTGATATAAAATGGACTGAAATTCAAACTCATCGTTGAGAAACAATCTCTGTGTTTTCTTTACTGTTCTACCGTTCTCTTGCACCTAAGAGGACAGGCCAAATAAAGAGAATTGTGTTTTTCCCTCTGCTGGCCTTATAAAAGGACCGGAGATTGGGAAATTCCCTTTTCAAAATTCCCTTTTACTGACAGGATGGGACTGATCACCCCGTTCCCTGCATCCCACTGAGCTGCAAAATTCTTTCAGAGTCCTGCAAAATTCCTTTGAGGAAACTCATGGAAGATTCTGCACATAAGATCAAGTGGAAGGAAGCATCAAGTGTCTTCCTTAGCCAAATGCTTATGCAAAGTTTTTGCTTGGATATTTTCCATTTTCTTCTTAAATTAGACGAGTTTCTTTTGCTGAATTAGTGAATAACCCACTTTCCAAGCTGTCTTTTCTTCTTAATAAATGAATTATTTATTACGAGTATCAAAGGGAGCCTTCAACTCACCATCATGCTGCTATTTTGGTCGTGTCTCGCTTCGTGTATCACAGCGCTAAAACTGTCAAGATAGCTTAGATTTTCTTCTAATAAATGTGCAAAATTCAACCTGTCAAGAAAAGAACAAAGATGGCTGCTCTCTATTCCAGCTACTCCTAACAAGAAAGGAAACTATTTAAATGCACGCATCAAAATCAGGAGTTTCTTCTCTTAAGCAGTCATAATTCCAGGTATTTTCTGTTTGGAGGATGAAAATATATTTTGAGATATGAATTACAATTAGGCCCCAACTTACAACCACAATCATGGTCTTAAATGGTGACCTATTTTCAAACATTTTCTTTTCTCCTTTAAGTTTCAATTTCATGTCATATAAATATTCTACTAGTTGTGCATTCGGAGCACGTGGCTCTTTGGCATTGATAAAAATGAGAGATATTCTATTTGCATGTTGCCTTCTTTGCTAAATCGTTCAGTTAATGAAGTGCTGCATTTCCTGGCAGGAGGGTCAACTGATAGCTTTGAGGCGGGATTTCAGGGAGGGAGGAAGGGAGTCACTTCTCTTACGCATTTCTAGAGGCTTCCACGAAAGGCAACGGCTGCAGCACACTGGCCTGTGTGGTTTGGGAGAGCAAGGCGGGCACAGAGGACGGGACGGGCCCATCCACGCTGGAGCTGGCCGAACGAGTGGAACTTTGAGTCTACAAGGAAAAGGAAGAACAGGAGGCGTTGGAAGAGACATGTGGGCCTTTAGCGGAGTAGCTGCGCCCTGCATTTATCCTCAGTGACTCTGATTGGACGGTGCTGCGAACAGGCCATGAGGAACAGGGTTTGTAGTGGCAGCAGGAAAACTGAGAATAAATGCAAGTGACCTGGAGCTGTCTGGCATTCATCCAACTCTGGACAGCAGCATCCAGAGTAACCTTCCCCACCCACCCACCCACCCACCCTCGGTCAGGAGGGTCACTGGGGCGCCATTTCCTTCTCCTGGACACCCGAGAAGGAAAAACTGTGTAAGCTCCACACTCGGCTGTTGGGACTGCTGGCATCGAAAGGCTGAATGAACTGACCGGGATGAAAGATGGCTGGGTCAGCTCTGCCTTACGAACACGGCCGAAACCGTGGCCGAGGCGAGGCTCTCAAGCCTCAAAACAGCTGCGGGGAAGAGATGAGGGGGGCCAGGACAGCGCAAACCCACTCTCGGTTGGTCCTTAGCAGGCGGTGTTGAGGTGACCAGTGACCAGGGTGGGGCCGTTTGACACCTGAATATCATCAGTCAGCGACACCCGATTTTTCAGATGGGTGGCTTTGTGCTCAAACGTTTTTGCCCTGCCTGATCAAGGGATATAAAATGGGGTCTTAAGAGGGGCCCAGCCACGCTCTAATCTGTTCCCAGCTTTTCCGGATAATTTTTACAATGAACCCCTGAATTCTGGGGAGAAAATGGGCCTGATATTTCTGAGAGAGAAGACCGTGGGAGGGTCTCTCTGATTAACCACCAGACACAAGTCTGGGCTAGTATTTGAACCCAAATTCCACTTACATGTCAGCAACGTCGGCAAACTGGTAAGGCAAATAAGCAACAAAGCCCCAAATTGACAAATGCGCAGCCATTTAATTTAGCCTTATTATATATTCCTTTTCCTTTCTCTGTGCTGGTCATGGGGGGGGGGGGGGGGGGGGGGGGCGGGGGGTGGCCCCCCCCCGAAGGGGGGAGGAGTGGAGACAGAGAGGGCCAGGTTATTTTTCCTCCCCGTGGGAAAAGAAATTGACCCTGCTGAGACCTGGAGGTGGAGATTGATGACATCAGGCAACCTTGATTTACTTCTATTGGGGAATGTTGACTTTGGGGGGCTGTTTCTAATTTCCAATATTATGTGGTGTAATTCCGGGTTGTGTCAGATCTGTAATTACAACAGACTTTGCCAATTTGATACTTTCCTAAATAAAAGAAATTTGTTTTTGTAGATGGACTTTGCTCTTTTCTTTTTAAATGGATTTCATCCCTTGGAAACCTGACCCAACGCTTCTTTATAACATAAACTTGGTGGGTTATACTGGCTGTTCGTCAAGGTGGCCTGGCTGAGCCACATCCTTACGCAAGCGATTTTCAGCAAGTGCCAGATTTCCCTCTGCCTTTTCCCCTGCATTTGCATGACTGAATTGTCAGCCTCCTTGATGCTGTTCAGAGCCACATCGATGCTGGGGAGCAAGTCGATGATCTTCTGTTTGCAGCCCAGCAGTTTGCTGCGGGTCAAAGAGAAAGGAGTTAGTCAGGAGGCCCTTGGCAGCCACACCCTTTCCCTTGGCCGAGGCCCAGGGGATCCAGAGCAAACGGAGGGCAAATTCAGGAATATCTTTAGGGAGGGAGTGACCTCCACCGTAACAGCCAGGGAACGGACACAGCAATTTCTCTAGCTGATCTCCCTTCAACCCCCTTCTTTCCCCCTTGTTTTCACACAAATGTTTTGGCTCAGTGCTTAGCCGTCTTTTCAGTAATAAAAGACTTTCTCAGACTCAGTTTCCCTCCCAGAAACAGGAACCTTTATTGCCAGTCTCTTGAAGAGAAATTAAGCAGGTGTTTAAAAAAAGTTTTTTTGCAGCTTCACGACTAGCGCGGCCCATTTCACTGCTTGCTGGCTTTTTTACCTTTACTGAACATTTTAAAGGAAATACATGATGAATAAATACAAAAGAACACATGAAAAAAAGAATAAGAGACAAAACAATTCAGCTAAGTAAATCAGGAATTAAAATAAGTAAGCGATAGCTTTCTAAAATACCATTAACTCGTAATAAAGAAATAAACCACATTAAGAACCTAAATTCATTATTAAAATTAAGCTAAAATTAGTAACAAAGACAGTTAACACACTATAAATTGAATGATACTGCATACTATAATAAATTCAGTCTTATCATTTCCAGCAATGCTTTTTTTTTAAATGAATTCTCTGTTTTGGCAATCAAATGGAAAATATGCCAAGGATAAAATGTTTTCTAGCCAGTTTCTCCGAGAGGACCAGCTACGGTTGCCTTGCCACCCTGCACGCCCTGCGTTCTCTGGAGACAATTCTGGGCCCTGGACTGCCCACTGCGGGGTTCCAGAGTCAGACTTTTCCAGAGAGGTTTCTTCCTTTGGCAAGAAACGGCAGGTCAATTTAAGGAAGCGTATTTCAAAACTATGAACAAGCTTTGATCAACTAGAAATACACTGGAAAAGTTTATATCCATATTTTTAGTATTTTTTTAATGAAGAGCAAAGGCAAGAGATGTGATAGAGAGAGAGCAAGCACCAAAGTCCACGTGATGTTCCTGGGACTGTGGTCGTCCCGCTACCTGGGCCCTGAGCAGGACTGGGAAAGGAGAGCTGGGGCGGGCACCAGGTGTGCCTGCCTAATTACCTGAGGTGCCTGAAGAGCTCCTTAAGGACCCAGTCTTGACTCTGGACGGTCTGGACAATGATCCTCACCATCTCCGTGCTGTCACTGTACACATGGTCTGAAAGAGAGATCTCTCCAAATATGGAACTTCCTCCACATACAAAAGGCATTTAGTAATCAGATTTTACCTCAAAAGACCGTGTTCAGAAAGGCCGCATACTTTAAATTAGCATTAATAACGAGAATATTTTAACTGTTTGGATACATCAGAAATCCTGGTAAACAGGACTGTAAAATTTTGTTGTCAGCGAACAAGACTTCCCATATTGTACCTTTTACATATTTCCTCAACCCAAAGGGCTCCCGAGAGTGAAAAGGCTCCACATTTAAGGGAACGATGAGGTGTCTGACTAGATACGAGTCAGTAGCACCACCGTAGGAACAGCTAGAAATGACCATGCAAGCCTTAGAAACCACTAAAGAAAGAGGCCACATGAAAAAGAGGCAGAAGATTCAGCCCACAAAAAAATTGTTTTGACGAGGTATAGCAAATCTTTCGTGTTCCCTGCTGAGCCCACCTATTCAGGCTCCTTGGCAAAATTATGGCCGCTCTCTCTGCGGGGCCTGTTGCAGCTTCCCTGGGGGAACAGCGTACCTGGAGGCCTCGATTTCAATTGCTTGTAGAGTTCAATGGCTCTCTGTTCCCTGTGGAGAGAGACGGGGCAGCTGTGAGCACGATCCCCTCTCCCTTCCCCTTTGGGGTGAGGGTCCCACAAAGGCCAGGGGCTCATGAGGCGTTGAAACGCAGAGGCCACAAACGGGGACCAGCCTCTGCCAGTGAGAGTGGGAGCTTAGAAGGGTTTACTCTCAATAAAACGGTGGAATATTTGATCTGGTAGATCTTCAAGGGAAGATCTTTATAGTTTTGCTCAGGAACAATAGTGCAATTAGGAGAAGCAGCAGTAAAACCATAAAAATGATCCTCTTAAGGCTGGACGATGTTTTGTCTGTAAGCGTTTAGTACGCTCAACTCAGCCAAACTTCTGGCGGGTTTCCCCTCAGACCAACTCGGTGGGTCCCTTAATGGCACCAGGGTGGGCTTTGAACGTTGCAACTCACCCAAAAAAGGAATATGCGGGCACACAGTTCCACCTTTAATTCAAGGATTGTGTTAAAACTACAAATACTGGATCCTTTTTTTAACAGAAATAGTCCTTGAATTACAATGGAGCATGCCCATCTCGGTCATATCTCGTGACAGTTGTAAATCGGGTCACCGAGGAAAATGACCTGATTTTTATGACCTATTTTGCGGTGGTGATTAAATGACCACTACGTGGGCCAATTTTGCTGAAACTCAGAAATAAATGCCAGTTTTGGCAAAACTGTTCATGAAACACACTTAGGACATGAAACACTGCAAATGGCAGAATCGCCAAGGGCTCGAAGTGGGTGGGCGGCTGTTGGAACTTGGAATCCGGTCATAGGTCTTTCTCCCCCCTCCCCCACCCGCCAGGGAGGTCTGTGGTCTTCTCCAACAACCGCCAAGCAACTGGTCACAAGTTGATGAAGGGGGGAGCTCTGCCTTCCAGCTTTCCAATTGGGGTCCATGGCCCTGAGGGCCATTCCCCCCGTCTCTCGGCCGTCCATCAGATGACCCCCAGCCTCTCTGCCCCCGGGTCTCGGCCTCTCGCTCCCAAGAGTCAAGCGGAGAAGACCGGCAACATGGAACTGCCCCTCACCTCCCCGCACGAGAGGCAGGGGATTATGGGGGCAGAGTTTGCGGGTGACTCTGGTCAGAGGAGATGCCGAGTGGCCAAATGAAGAGATCAACGTTTTCCGTCTCCAGCTGCCTCTTGGTCGGTACATTTACTTATAACATTTTGGGGCCCATGCAACATTTATTAGCCAGGGTGCGATTAAGGATGCTCCGTAGAGCATAAGTAACAATCACAAGGCCTCCTCCTGCTAAGTCAGTGGCGCAATCAGAAAAGTTTGGTTTCTTACAGATTTTCCATTACATCGTTTTGACGTCGCACATGGAGGCTTCTCTGCAGCTCCACAATTTCGGTGTGCAGCGCCATGATCTGCTCATCCAGGGAGCCGATATCCGCCACCTGCAAAGGAGAAATGAAATTCCCTCTCTCTGATAGACTGAAGATAACCTCTTTTTTTTCTGCACCGAATAATCACCTAACTGGAAGTTTCTTCTCCTCGGACAGAATAAAAGGATTTGCTGCAGGGCATCTCCTTCCCTCCAGAGTTTCTATTGAAGCTGGAGGGTTATTTGCTGGAGATGCCCTGGAGCTACCTTTCCCAACCCTGGCCACTTTGAGAGGGATGGACTTCAACTCCCAGAATGCCTGCCCGGAGAATTCTGGGAGTTGAAGTCCACGGATCTTAATTATTGCTAAGGTAGAGAAATATCCACACCAAGTAGCCGGTAGCGCCAGATGGCCCATATTTTGAATAATAAACAGTAAAAATGGAAAAGATTTGAATGTTCTCAATTTAAGAAACCTTGGAAAAACAGAACATTTTCCTCAGGGACTCAAGGATGTTAGGCCTGAGTTACGGGGAATGTGCTTCTGAATACCATGTTCACAGAGAGACAATGAGAATTTTCCTCTCCATCTGGAACGGCAATGGCTGAGCACACTCTGAATTAGACAGCTTTATTTGAGGATCATCTCGCTATCAGCGGTAATGAAGCGCAGAACAAGGCAGGGGTGCTTAATTTCTATTAGCTTCCTCTTCTTTCCCTACACGTGAGAGGCTGTCTCAGAATTAAAAATCTATGTTTGACAAACAGTAACAATAAACGTGAGTTAAAAGCCATGCATTCCTCTTTGGATAACGGAAAGTTTTCCATGACTTTCCTCTCTTTATTTTTAATTATTTAATGTCCATTAATTTCCTATTTTTTCTATATACAGATAAGGTGCTATCTCAGAATTAATGAGGACGACGGGGACAAGAACAATAAAAGTAATAGGTGTAAAAGAACACACTTTGGGTTCGACCCATATACCTTTTCGCAGAGCGAGGCTTTTTCTTCCATGTCTTTCCAAGCTTTTAGCATTTTCTCTGAGGCTTAAAGAAACACACTGGAGTTAATTTAAAGATACCACATTCTCTGAAAACGAGCAACGCTTCTTTTGAAACAAAATGCTTCAGAAGAATTTAGCTATACTGATGAATTTTGAAAATTTAACGTATTATGTACATTTCAGACAAGAAAGAGGTAGAAAACCAGGGACTGGGGGTCTGGACTGAGGAAACTGATAGGTAGGATACAGATGTTAAGAGGAGGAACTGGTGGATAACAGCGTTTCAGGTCTAACATTCTGACTGATCCCGATAACACGCAAGAGAGAAGCTGAGGGTGTAAGAGAGGAGTGAGCTTGAGCGGGCGGCACCCCCAAAAGTTGATCCAGGTGTTGGGGCCATCGCTGGCCCAAAGGCTTACAGATTCCATAGGTCATTTGGTCGCTGTATCGTTCCAAGTCCAGGTGGATACTTTGCTGGAAGAAATTCAGCTTGGCTTTCAGTTGCTGCGATGCTGAGATCATGTTGTTTTTCCTGTTGGTTAAATTGGTGTTGTACCTCAGAAGACTCAGCCTAGAGATTGGGACAAAGAGAAGTTTGCATTAATCTCTGTCATAACTACACATCCACACATACCTGGATAGAGAGTCCTGGTGGCGCAGTGGTTAGAGTGCAGAATTGCAGGCTAACTCTGCCCACAGCCAGCAGTTTGATCCTGACCGGCTCAAGTTAACTCAGCCTTCCGTCCTTCCAAGGTGGATAAAACGAGGACCCAGATTGTTGGAGGGCAAGAGGCTGACTCTGGAAAGCGCTTAGAGAGGGCTGGAAAGCACTGGGAAGCGGCACAGAAGTCTGCTACCTGGGATTCCCCAATGGACGCCCCTACCTACCACTGGGGGCCACAGGAAGGAGCGGAAGGGCTGCTAATTGGACCCCACAGCCCTGCGTCATCCAAGCTCTTCCCACCACTGCGCTTCTTCCTCGGGGGGCCCTGGGACTTACATGGCTGCCCTCTGGCCCTGGAAGAGGCGGCTGTAGTCGTCCTTCAGGCCGATGACGTAGTGCACAGCTTCTGCCCAGATCTTCCGGAGCTGGAAAACGGGCAGCTGAATTTTGCTGTCCTTTACTGAGAGGGGAAAAAATGGCCCTCCTTATTAGTCTATTAAGAACTGGAAGTCATAAAAAGGGAAAGGAGGGAAGGGAGACACTGAAGAACGTTCGTGACGGAACCAAAGCTGACACAATCCCTGCTTATTAATGAGTCTCAAACATGACACAATTCTGCAACTTTGAATTCAATATTTACAATTTGCACAATTGTTTAGAAATTCTAAGGAAACGATGAATGGGGCAGGAGCAGAAGCTTGAACATTCTTCTGACTGATCTAATGCTAGTATTTTTTATACTTTGATATTTTAATAAGGCCTCAAAGGTGATTGCAAAATATTTTTCCTAAATATGTTGTAGCCGAATCTTAGAATAACTAATAATTATTACTAAACTGAGACAAACTTACCAATATAATTTACAGAGTCAGAAAGTGTCCTCGAAGCGAAAGGGCCTTCATAGGTAGTTTTGCTTTTATCAAATAAATATACCATGTAGCTATCCCAGCCTTTCTGGTAAAGAGGAGAAATTATTAAGTCAAAATATTTCCTTGCAAACCTTCAGAAAGTACCAATAATCCAGTAATAACATGCAAGAATGAATGAATCAACTCATACATATATGATATACACACAGTCACGGGGTGAAAAATTCTGTAGCAATTTATTTTACAAGTCTTAAAAAAAGGAGCTGGAAGAAACTAGTTCTGATCTAGGCAAATTATATAAAACGATTAACAAGCCTTTCCATTTCTTGCACTAAGTGGTGCTAAGATGCCTTCTGCCTCTGCAAACACGAACTTATTCTGCCAAAACGAAGGAAGTTTGAGCTGACAAGGATCTCTGCGAGGTCCAGTCTGTTCTCTCTTAGGCCACAAAAATAATGCCGTATCTGCTTTTCTGAACAGCTTAGCTTGGATGGCAAGCCCAGCCAGTCTCTCCCAACACAGACCGCTGAGCTGAGCTGCCGGTTCCCCCAGCCCTTCGGCCTTTCTTGAGGAGAGAATCAATAAGGGAAACCACAGGGGGTTAGTCAAACAAACGAACAAAAGCATCTTTGGGGAAATGCCGGGAGGGAGCCGGGGCAATTGTGCCACACAGCTTTCCCCTGAAGGCAGCGGGGCGGGGAGTCCGGCTGCCTTAACAGCTCTGGGAAGCAGGGGAGGCATTCTACCGGTCCGGCCCGGTTCAGACGAACTGATAGTAAAAAACAGCCACCAGTTCAGCCTAACCGGTATTTTCCCCGCTTCCCAACGATCAGCTGTTCTGACAATCAGCTGTGCAGGGATTCCCCTCGCGGTCTTAGTGCTTTGCCCAGGAGGCCAAAAAATGGAGCGAGGGAGGTGCGGGAAAGAAGCCTCGCCCACCCAGCCCCATGGCCACGCCCACTTAGCCACGCCCACAGAACTGGGAGTAAAAATATTTGCATCCCACCCCTGCTGGGAAGCTCCCGAATCTGCCAGGGCACCAAATTATCCTTCACCGCTCTGGTCTATGGCCAACTTCCATTTTTCCTCTCATTTTTTTCCAACTATCAACTCTCTGGATTTCTACCTGCCGTTGGTCCTTGAGTGTTTTGGCTTCCTTCAGTAGAAGTTCTGGCTGCTTATTATTTCACAACAGGATGTGAGTCCTGAAGATGTAATTGAGAAATGCCTCAAACCAGTAAGAAAATAGGTCCAGTGTCTTGACTCAACTTTCACACAGTGTAAAGTTTACTCCTTCGTATTATGCTGGTGCTTCTAAAGTATTAAACATTGCAGCCTTTTTTGTCTTGCAAAAACGGAATTGAAGAAAAGGATGTGTCTTACCAGAGCTGTTTATCAAAAGCCTTGCAGAAAACAACACAGGTGACAGCAATTTCCATTTCCATAAATCGGAATTTATGGAAATTTGTGACACAAATTCTTATATTCTGCCTGACTGCTATGAACAATCAAATCAAAGATGTGCCAATAAGAGACCTATTTGAGGCCAGAATTCGAGGAGGACTCTTACTACGCCATCGATGACACACTGGGAGGCTGGTTTCCGGGGGTCCAGACAGCTTCCCATCTCCAGGAGCAGCTCCTGGTTTCCCAAGCTGATTCCGGTGTCGGATTCAATTCGAACTTGCAGGGAGTGAAGGCTTTCCTCTGGGAGCAGAGAATACGACAGGATCTTGGCAGACGTCATATTTAAGATGTGGACAATCTGAAAGAAAACCCGCAAAGAAACAGCAAAGTACTTTGAAAAAGTTCCCTTCTGAAGATTTTTTTCCACCAGTCCCCCGTGAATTTAGGAGAGACAGGTTTAAGGTGCTCAAAATAAAAAAATAAAAAAGGGAGGGGGGGAGTACAGCATGATCAAAGCAGTGAGGGTGGTTTTTTTTTGCAACAGCTAGTTTCTTGCCCAAATTTCTAATCACGTTACTGTTATTTCCAAAACAAAAGTGTACTGGGAAAAGGGTTTTTATTTCTTTCCTCTCTCTGAGAAAGAGCGAATATTTTGTCTTGATGTTACCAGCAGCTCTGAATATTTTGAGATTCAATCAAAGAAGCAAACGAACACTTATGAAGCGACTGCACTCCTAGTTCATCTTTTTAATGGAAACGTGCGGTCCACCCACTGACCTTCAGACTCAACAGTTGTTCCATGACTTGAAAACACCTGTAGCTGTTCGTGTTCGGGTCCACTCCGCCTCCCCTTTGCTGGGGGTCCCAGGTCAGCATCATCTGAAGCCAGGGCTCCACGCTCTCCACAATTGTGCTGAGCCACAAGACGGAAGGGAAACGTGAGCCCACCATCGTGCTGCCCCACTCTGGGGCCTGGCTACCC
>NW_020716944.1:163784-183994 GCF_900518725.1 Notechis scutatus | reverse complement strand
TTTTTTGGCTCCCCTGCACTCCTCTCCTCAGAAGAAGCCCAGGGACCTCTGCACCCGGTTCCCCCGACAACGGTGCGGAGGGAGAAGCCTGCGCAGGAGAGCATCGTGAAGCACCTGCCTTGCTCTTGGCAGAGGAAATCGGCCTGGCTCAACTTGGACTCCAACTCCGAGGGAAGATCTTGGGGTGGGACGTCAGCAACCGCTTCTCCCGATATTTTGAATTTTTTTCCTTTTTGCATTTGTACATTTTGTAGATGTGGACAGGAAAAGTATCACGAGATGAATGTCAGCATCTGTTTTATGCCACCTTTACAATATTTCACTGTTGATTAGAGGACTCTGTCTTGCAAAAAGACAACCAGAAAGCTGACTTGATACAAATTAAGACTTTATCAGAGATCAAAATGGCTTCAATTTGGAAACCAGAACAGAACAGAGCTGGAAGGGACCCAGGAGGTCTTCTAGTCCAGCCCCTTGCTCAGGCAGGCGACCTCTACCACTCCAGACAAAGGGCTGCCCGATCTCTTCTTGAAAGCCTCCAGTGCTGGCGCAGCCACAACTTCTGGAGGCAACCAGGTTCCACTGGTTGATGGTTCCAACGGTCAGGAAATTCCTCCTTACTTCTAAAGTTGCTTCTCTCCTTCATAAGTCAGTTCACACCTTCATTTTACTCTTGCTTTTATCCTCTGTGTCTTCTGCATCCTTGATGGAGTCATACTGTCCTTTCTTCCTTGGCAGGAGGGAAGTTGGTGCAATACCAGTGGAAAAGCAATCTCAAAATTGTTTATTCATAGGGTATCCAGAAAGGGAAGCCTCTGTTGCAAAACATGGGGTGGCAATAGTTTAACTTGCCCCAATGTATTAATTTCATCTTTCCATAGCAGCGTTTGGGCTTATGTGGCTTGAAGAGACCCCGAAGCGATGCAATCCGCCTGCAGAGCTCTTTTTAAACGGGAGGTAAACAGTAGCTCCCTCCAGCTGTTGCTTTGCCATCCGAGACAAGCCGGTGCTGATCCCCTGGAGGTAGGAAACGATCTAGGATGAGTGATAAAAAGGAGGCTTCCCTGGGGGAGTTTGCATGAACCCCCTGCCCCCCAAAAAGGACCAGCTGTCATAGCCAGCCCAGCGGAGCTTCCGAAGGAAGCCAAGGTCTTTGCAGAGCAGCCGAGCGGGTGGCCTGTCCTTCTATCCATCTACCCTCGGTTTATCTGTCATCTCTCCACCCACCCGGAGGGGCTGGCAAAGTCCCACCGGCCCAAATCTTTCTTAAGCACACGGTGTGGCTCCTACCTGCTGCTCGGTCCTTGGAACTTCCCGGAAGGCGGCCCCAGGGAAAGGTCAGTCGAGGATCTCGCCCCCCTGGTCCAGCATTACCTTGCCCAGAAGGCCTTTGCGGAAGGTGTAGATGAATTCACAGGCTGCGGCGTTGTAATTGGGGACCGCCACCTTCACGTTCCCTGTCGAAAGGAGGAAGAGACTCGCAGCTCAGCCCAGGTGGCCTTTGCTCCCCAAAGGGAAAGGGTGGCAACAACAACGTGGGACTCGGGGCCACCTGGCCTGCTAAAGCTGAGCCTCCCTCCCTGGGCTCTGCCCTCAGCCGCTCGGGCAACCTGCCCCTCCGGCCAGGAGCCCCTTTTCCTCCCCAGGCCACCTGTGTGCACAGACCTTCCTGGTGCCAAGAGGGCAAGGACTCACCTGTGCCAGTCAGGACCTGGACTTTTTGCACCTTGCCCAGGTGCCGTGCTATGCTTTTGAGGACACTCCCCACCTCATCGCAGGGGCCACTCAGCCCGTAACGCTCCACGTAACTGCAGAATTGGGCGGGGGGGGGGGGGGGGGGGGGGGGGAAAAATGGCCGGGGGCTTTGGGGGGGCCCCCCCCCCCCCCCCCCGAAGCCCAGGCCCCCCCCTCACCTGAACTGCTGCTGCTGGTTCAGCACATACAGCAGGTAGTCAGCAATGACCTCCACCCCCACCAGGTGATCGAGAATTGCTCCTGAGGCAAAAAGGAAGAACGGGCAGGCAGGCAGTCGCAGCAGGAGAGGGAAAGGTAGAAAGAGACTGTCACCTGCTGGCAGAGCCTGGCACCAGGACGGCGGCCCAGGCAGCTCCAGGCGTAGAGCGGCAGAGCCGGAAAATCAGGTGGATGCAACCCACCTGAACTCCACAGACCTTAGACAAGCCCTGCAGGAATTCTCCCAAAGGGGCTTTTTTCCCCAAAAGGCACCTGGGCTCCCTTGTTTCTCCTTTTGAAGGCGTTTCGCTTCTCATCCAAGACGCTTCTTCAGCTCAGACTGGATGGAGGGGAATGGAGGGATTCCACTCAGAGCTGAAGAAGCGTCTTGGATGAGAAGCGAAACGCCTTCAAAGAAAAAAAACCAGAAGGTCCAGTTGCCTCCTGAAAAAGCCCCTTTGGGACAACCAGGACCCGGAGGGCAGAGAATCTCTACCGACTGCAGAAATTGGACTCTCGAGGCTGTGAAAAGAGCAAATGCCGCCCTCCACCAGTAGGTTTCACACAAGGACGGGTCAGGCCACACGAAGGAGCAGATGACGAGCTCCGGGGACAGAGAAGCCAAGGCAAGAGAGCTGGGCAAAGCGGTTGCCAACTGGCCTTCTTCCTTGGCAAGGCAGAGCGATTGCAGGGCCCGGGGGCTCCCTCGCCCACCAGCCCTGCCGCTCGCCTGGCCTGCCTCTCCTCCAAGGGAAGATTCCAGGGGGATCTTCCTTCCTTGGATCTTCGGTACGATCTGGCGGAGGGGGATGGGTGGTGGGAAGGAGGGAGATTGACCAACCCAACATCAGCCAATGAGGCTTCGTGGTTGAGGGC
The DNA here is from genome assembly GCF_900518725.1 of Notechis scutatus. Next base: position 181,165 of record NW_020716944.1, on the reverse strand, counting down.
GAACTCGAATCTAAATCTCTTGAATCTGATCCAAGTCCTTAATCTCATCTATTTATTAAATGTGTACGATACCCAACTCTCTACCAAGCAACTCTGGGCAATACTCTAAATAACAGAATAAAACAATTAGAGGATTAAAACCCCTAAAACATCAGGCACTGAAAGCAAAAACCTTGATGTCAAAATGGCTAAAAATACCCCACGCACAGATGAGGTGGAGGTGAGATCTTGTACTGGTCTACTAGCCACCTCCAAAACGGGGGGGCCCATCGGCGTACAGCCATGTGCCCCACATCGTAAGACCACTCCGAGTCCTCTCACCACACAGTGCCAGCTTCAGCCCTGTCTCGACGGACTTGATTTGGGGAGACAGCACCCCAGGAGTATCCAGTAAGTACACGAGGGGCTTTTCAGACACCTGGAATCGGAAGGAATCAGATTCAGTCTTTTTACAGTCTCAAAAACTGCCACAGAGAATTACAGGGCATGACGGTTTCCGACCTGCCGAAGAGCTGATGGGAGACCTCAACTGGTTTTACATTTTCTTCGGTTACCCACCACGAGTGTCAACATCAAGGTTGCTCAACCAACTTTTATGCCTAAGACAGGATTAAACTCTCAGCGTCTAGAACCTTTAAGCCCTGCATCAAAAGGGCTCTCGGGAAACAAGGCACCACCGTTTGAGACACACTGCTTTAAAGCCTGTTATAATGCAGAAATTGGTTACTAGATTTGGTGGCCATTCCTTATTTCCATGAAAGCCTGAAACAGAGCTCAATTTAATCTTAGAATGACATGGACATGCACCTCTAGGTCCTCGGGTGTTGGGCTACGCCCCGTTATTAATCCCCATTACCCCTCCCAGGGAGTTCCCTCGAATGAGAACGCAGCAGGAAGCCGCTCGGCTAAGAAGATCCACCCCGTTATCAGTCCGTCGCAAGGGAGAAGATGGGGTGAGGAACAGGAGGCACCGACCGAGCTCTGTTGGGAAGGACCGGCTCTCTCGGGCAGCCCCTACCTTCCCCTCGAGTCAGGGGTCCACTACTTAAGAACCAACATTTCAAATAAGAGCCCAATTCTGTGCCCTCGGTCCCCTTTGGCGCATCGAACTCTTGGATTACCTGGATCTTGGTGAGAACCGCTCTGGTTACACCTGGCGCCGCTCCAACCGGCGCTGCTTTTCCTTGGTCGCAGGGAAAGGAAGAAAGGAGAAACACACTGATGTGCAATGGAAGAAGACGGCAGCGCTTGGCTTGTCAGGCCGCCACTGTCTGAGGAACTAAGGGTCCCTTTGCCATTAACCGACCACAACCCTAAGAAGCAAATCTTGGCTCCTTTTCTGGCAACCGAGCAGGGAAGTCCCATCCCCACGTTTAACTCTGTCAACCCCGTTTCCACTATTGCTGGACAGAGTTCTGGAAAACTCAAGCACTCCAACCCCTCTTTCCTTGGCTTCCAAGAACTTGCTTAGCTGGGCTTTTCCATTTCGAAAGAACTGATCACTAATCCACCAATGGGAAACATTCTGCAAAGCCAGAACCAGACCACCATGATTTCAGGATTGTAGCCACGCTCACAACTTTCCTCCTTGTGCACCGATTCTACTGAATGCTCTGTGTCAAATGCATCAATTTGTCTGAATGGAAGCAGCAGCAAATACCTTTCCTGAGGTGCAGCCTTCTCAGCGAATTGATGATTGAGGATTTCCCCACATTCGGCACACCTATCACCATGATGTTGCTATCCACATTCTGGAACCAATCAGAAACAGTTGAGAGTAACCGTGAAAACACGCTTGGCGCAAGCAGGGAAGAGAAGAAAGATTTTGACAGTTTTCTCGAGACGGACATACATGGAAACATCCTTCCCAATATCCAGGATCCCATTAACCAAGGATGGCTGAAACCTGGGCCTGTACCAACCCCCAGGAAACATTTCTCCTCTCTGTTGAGATGTGTATAAGGCTGGAGAGGGGCAACCTACAAAAGCCCACTCCGCTGCTCTGAACATCTGTTGGGCAGGAACATCTGCATTTCAAAGAGAGACATTTCCAGGTGCTGGAAAAGATGGAAGCCAAAGGGGCTCACCTTTTGGAGCATAATGCGGGAAAACGCTCAATTATTCGTTAACCTTGTAAAACCTAGGTCTCGGAGGAACCTGTTAATAGGAGTATACACACACACAAGCATGCACATGCACACACAGGCACACACAAACACACCCCTAGGATGGGTCCTCTCTTAAAGAAAGTCTGCCCTGATTCATGATGGTCTTTGTCCAGGCAATTATTTGCCATTTCATTTAATTTTAGGGAGAAAAGTAAAGGACCACCATCAAGACCTTCTGACAGGACAAGCATCATCCTGAATAAAGTGATCTTCAGGTTAGGTTTGTTCTCTAGAGTTATAAAACTGGCAGAGTGGTTAAGGCATCAGGCTAGAAACCAGAAGACTGGGAGTTCGAATCCCACCTTAGGCCCAAAGGTAGCCGGGTGAACTTGGCCCACTCACATTCTCCCCGCCCTGGGAAGGAGGCAATGGCCAACCTCCTCTGAAGGACCTTGCCAAGGAAGCAGCAGGGACTCATCCAGTGTGGTCACCAAGACTGACATGAAGATGCACAGGTATGCGCACACACACACACGCACAGGGGGCGGATCTAATGGAGGCTAATCAATCCCACTAAAAATGAACCCATTCCACATATCAGGAACTTTAACACAGGAAAGAGCAGGATGGCCCTTTCTGTTATTAACCAAGTGGTTATTTAAATGTGAAGGAAAAGCACAGCAATGTTTTTGTTCTCCAAAATGTCCAGTTTCAACTCACCTCTGCCCTCTGATAACGCTGACTGTTTTTGATCAGTCCCGTGAGAATGGGAATAAGCTACAAGAAAAGAGAGACTCCATGGAACCGCAGGTGTGTTTTGTCCTTAGGAACTAAGGCGCCATATGCCTACTTATCTCCCCCACCCCCGCAGCTCTTCCACAAGATCAAACTGGTTAGAGCCAAGGTGAATTATTCACTCATTTAAGAAAGGTACAAGGCTGCCAATGCCATGACTCCTTTGTACCAACTGCTTTGCTTTATCCTTCAGTGAGTAGGAAGATGGGCTCTAGAACACAGAACTCTCATCATCCAGTCTCATCGTACTAGAATATAATTTTGTACATTGGAATTTTACCTTCTTAACATTTTCATCTGTTAAGCAATCGGTGAAGACAACTTGCTTCAAACCTTGTTGTTCCAAAAGTTCCAGAATCCTCTAAAAGCATATCAAAGAGAGTCATAGGAAGTATTAGTGTTGTTTGGTTTAGTTTACTTTACTTTATTGTCATTGCACCTTGTACAACGAAATTAAATACCATCTTCAGTTTATATTATGAGTATGAAAATAAACACACACATCATTCACATTCTATATACACTGAATTGAAAACCCCTGATAAATTATAGTTGTTACTATAATTTAGATTCTTTATAGTCACCCAGCCTAATTAAATATATTAGTAAGGCAAGAGGTTGATTAATCAATAAAGTAATCAATAAGGCAAGAGTCTGATGAAGAAGCCAGGTGTTATCGAACAGGCTAAAGTAGAACTGAAATCAAACACAAAATAACAACAGCGAGAGTTCAGGTTCCCTACGGTAAAGTTAGCATGAATTGTTTGACAGGCCCAACATTCTAACAAGCAATCCAAGCTAGAAGACCTATTTCCCATCCTACATATCCTCACTTGGACACTTTTCCAAACTCCGGTTCAGCCTGCAGTCTATGGAAGAGGAAAAACTGAGAAGGTTCTACTCACTGACTTGTGGGTCAGATCTGCCAAATCCATTTTATTCAACACCAGCAAATGTGGACGGATCCCCAGGACCTCCTGCAAGACGGGATTCCGCCCGGAAAGCGGAATGTGCAAGTGCTAAGGAAACAAAGACCCACAATCCAGATGCACAACGGGAAGCACAGGTTTATTACCTGAACCATGAAGTCTGCACTTAAAATGGAAAACCACGTGGTAGGTGAAGGCAGCACAGGAGCCCAACTCCTACCATTCTCAAAATCAAAACTGGGGAAGGAGAAGCACAGAGGAAATTATAGGCTGGCCAGCTTAATGTCTGTTCTAAAGAAAGTGGTGGAAATGGGAGCCAATGGAAGGAAGCAACTATTGCCATCCTACTGAAGAACACATTTTCTTTGAAGAAAATCAGCATGGATCCCATGAAGGTATATCCTGCCTCACTAACATAAAAAGCCGTGAAAAAGGGGCAACTGGTGTCTAAAAGCAAAGGGCTGGAGGTCAGAGCTACACTTTCCTTTCCCAGCAGTAAGGAGGGCTACCTATTGTTTACCGAGAACAAGCCCTGGCTTCTACCTCACGGCCACCCGGCTGCTGAGGCAGCCCAAGGGTTCTGGAAGAGAAGGGATGTTTTGGTGCCGCAAAGTATCCCACGTGGACAATCCAGGGTATCTGGAAGAGGCAGGCTGAGATGATGCAGGAAGGGAATGCAATCTGCTTGGCTCAGGCTGGTTGGTCTCCAATGGCGGAACCGCCCTTGGTGCCTCCTTGCCAGGTTTGGTGGCTGCTCTTCAGCTGAGAGACAGTACAATCCATCATAGCATCTGAGGATGTATGGGGCTGGTCTCGCTTGCAGACAGAGCAACCAGAGAAGGCCCCCTGCCCGCCTCCAACACAGGAAGCCCCCAGAGGGTCTGCAACCACAGCGTGGCCTGGAGGGAGCTGGTGTTCAAGAGAGCGGGAACGGTCCGTGTTCGGGATCCACCTGGTGGGTGCTTTGGGTTGCAGGGCCCCTCGATCCCTGCAGGGATCTCTTTTAGACCGATCACTGATTGATCCGGGTTCCCCTTAGAGGAGGAAGAGCCCCAAACTATGGCAGAAACAAGCCTTGTGGTCTCCCACACAGCCGGGCCAGCAAGGGGAGGGGGGAGAAGAGGCCGGTCACTTGCAGATCCCGGATGTCCTCTGCATCCCCTCAGCCAGACACTTCCACGCACCCCAGGTGGGGATCCTAGGGCTGGGAGGGGCCTGGGAGGTCCCCTAGTCCAGGGGTCTCCAACCTTGGCAACTTGAAGACTTGTGGACTTCAACTCCCAGAATTCCTCTGGCTGAGGAATTCTGGCTGAGGAATTCTGGGAGTTGAAGTCCACAAGTCTTCAAGTTGCCAAGGTTGGAGACCCCTGGACTAGTCCAACCGCAAAGGCAGGAGCCCTGATACCACCCAGGACGGACGGCTGAACCCCGGCTCTGTTCCCTGGGATGCCCGAGGCAGAGGCGAAGGCAAAGCCAGCGCCGCGGGGCCCGGCGGAAGGATATGCGGGCATCGTGCACCTCCAGCAGGCCGTCCACGTCGCGCAGGGTCCTCCTCATGTCCTTCAGCCCTGCGGGAGGAAAGAGGCGCCGTTGCAACCGCCGCCCGGCCCGGCGGAGGCCCCTCACTCGCCCGCCCGCCCGCCCGCCCGCCCCTCTCCCCGGCCGTGCCTCGAGCCATGTGCCCGGGGAACCAGCGCGCCACGTCGCGGCCGCCGCACTCGAAGCGCTCCCGCCAGCCGCCCGCGCCAGCCGCCGCCCGCAGCGGCCCCGCCAGCCGCATCCCGCGCCGCTCGGGGACCTCGGAGGCCGCCGATCCTGTGGAGGCGGCGCGCTCGGATGACGAGAGCGAGGCCCCCGCGGCCGCACCCCGATGACGTCTGCGGACTCGCCCCGCCGGAGGAGGGGCGCTTGTGACGTCACGACGGGGAGGGCGTGACCGGCGCCCAGTCGCCCTGGGGGCGGGCAGCGGGAGGCGGCGGGGGGGCCGCGGGGCAGCCCTGGAGCCCGAAGGCGCGGAGAAGGAGCCCTCCGGGGCGGAGGAGGTGAGGCGGCTCTCCCGGGTCCCGTCCCCACGACCCCGGCCTTCGCGGAGAGGCTGGCTGGCCCGGCCTTCCCTTGCCCTTGAGCGGCAGGAGCAGGGGCACGGGAGCAGCTGGATGAGCTCGGGGGACTCCGCATGTCTCCCAGCCCAGCCCCCTCTGGCAGGGTTGCTAATGGGGGGAGAAGAGGGGGAGGGAGGAGGGTCCCCCCCCTTGAGTTGCCTGTCTATCCCATTGCCTGTCTATCGTCCGTCCATCGCTGGTGTCCCGTTGGGAGACTGGCAGGGTGGCCTTTGGGGTTGACCCCCCCCCGTGGGATGCTCTCCTCTCCCTCCCCCCTGCAGGCCCTGGCCATGAGCCCCTCCGACCACCCCGGACAGCCCTTGGCAGCAGCTGAGCGGGATCCTGCCCAGGCCCATCAGGAGGAGGAAGAGGAGCCGCCCATCCCGGAAGATGCCGACTGCAACCCTGGGCAGCTGCCACCCGCGCCTGCCGAGGAGGCCGGTCACCCCAAGAGCTACTGCCAGGCCTGGCTCCTGGCCCCGCTGGAGGACGCCAGGTTCCTCATCTGCTGCACCAACTGGTATTAGCTGCTCTTGGGCCGCCGGCCAGCGCAGGGGACTTGCCCGAAAGGCCCAGCATCCACCTTCAGGCTCCCAGATGTGCAGCTCTTATTAAAAGACGGGGAGCATGGCTGGCTTTACTCACCACAGGCCACGTTGGTACTGTTTGCTTGGTTAACTTCATCGTCATTTCCCAGGTCAATTCCCAGCCACGCTCTGACGGTGTTGGTACTGTATCCACGCTGGGGTTGTGGGTTTTTTGAGATGTAAGGGGCTGTGATCATCGTGAAAGCTTCCTGAAATCACCAGGTGGAGGGTTTGTTTTTTCTCTGTTGCGTTAATTCTGACTATATTCACACTGTGCACTTGAGCCAGGTTAGTTTAGCTGAGTAAGAGAAAACCCAACTTCCTGGATTCACAGATCACACTATGTGGGCTGGGTTTGCACAAAACAAACAAAAATGCTTCCCTTCACTTCAGGTGTCTTGTGAATACAGCTGTGGGTTAGGCTAAGAAATGTGAGAAAGCGATAGGGCAAATATTTAAGGCGCATCTCCATCATTGGAGACTTACCCGAAGACCTTTTGCCCTGCCAAAGGAGCGATGGGGAATAACACAAGAAGATTCTCATTTTTCCGTATATGAGAATAATATGCTCTATAAAATATGCTCTTAAGCTTTATTCAAGAATCTGAGCCTTGCATAAAAATACTTTTCTCCCTGCATATTTATAAGTCTGAGTGGACAATGATTTTATTATCACTGTTGTAAGATTAACTCAGCAATGATGGTGTCATAAAATATTAAAAGTGATTAATGAGCATGTGTCACCAGGAGTGGGATGCTACTGGTTCTGCCTGGTTCTGTAGAACTGGTAGCTCTGAAGAGCAGCAGGCACCAAACCGGTTCTGTGTTTGCTGCTGTTTGGCCCACTTGGGCTCTTACCTGACCAACCACGCACAGCTGTGGGGGGAAAGTGGCTTTTCAAATGCTGCGCTCCTGCATGCAGCGCTGCTCAGCTGTCCAGGCAGCAAGCTGAGGATTCACACGGGCAAAGCGCACAAAGCAAACTGGTAGTTACACCGGTCAGATCCCACCCCTGTGTATCACCATCTTACTCCCTACACCACAAACGGTTTCTGAGGCACACGGGCCACTGGAATTACAACCCCCACCGAGTTTCTGAAAACCAGAATTTCTAAAGAAGGGTTTGGTTTATAAAGGGTTTATAAAATACAAACCCTGTGACAGTTTTGGGGAAAGCAACGAAAGCATATTTCAGACATTCACATTTTATAGTATTTATTTTCTTTCAATCAACTTTGCTAGAAGAGATTACATTGATTGAGAAAGAAGAATGGAGCTCTGTGGACGATGCCCTGAGTCTCTTTTGTTCACCAAGGCAGCAAGTGTGTCTATGCAGAGATTCCGTTGCAAGAACACATCCAGAAGGCCTGGGGTTTAATATCTGGATGTGAGAGCAGCAGGACATGTCAACACCAGGAGAAGAAGAGCCCCCAAAAGCACCCCGGAATGCAGCAGCCAGTAGTTGGCTTCATCCTGTGGCTAAGAGGGACAGAAGGGACCCTCCATGAAGTCACCAGAAGCGGAGACTGGATTCATACAGTGGGCTAGGCAATACAGACACACACACACACACACACACACACACACACGGGCATTGCTCAGCACAGGAGGAGGAGACAACTGATGGAGAGGCTTCCTTGCTCTCCGAGGATTATAAAAAGTATGTTTAAGACAGTAGGTGGGTTCGTGCAGAATGCAAATCCATATAGCATCATCACATTTTGTTTTTGTTTTTTGGTATAATGGACCAAGCTACAAACAAGGTTTACAAACAGACTAGGTTATTTCATGTAATAAGTCAAAGCCAAATAATTCCCACAATGGCTTAACATGCTTGTTAAAATACAGTTTCCTAATTTGTGCCTTAATGCTTTGTATATATTGAGCCAGTACTATTAAACGTGGCAGCTCATTTTCCATGGTAGGTGGTGACTTTTAGGAACAGATGAGGTAGAAACAGCGACATAAGCAGAAGGTTTTTTAAACAGGATAATGTGCACACTGTTGGGGATTATTAGTGTTGTCATATCTTTGGACAAAAGTACTCCTAGTAATTAACTCGGGAGCAAAGATCAGACTAATTAAAAGAACTCCTAACCATTTCTTGATCTTTGGTGAGAAAAGTAGCACAGAAAAAGGCGCTGCCGTTGTGTCACTCGCAAGCTTCCAGCTGCGCACGCGGAGCCTCGAGCGAGTCGTAGAGATGGATGAGGCGGTCTGCTTCTCTCCAGCCAGACAGCAAGGCCCCGTGGGTGGTGGAGTAGAAGGAGCGATGGGTGGCCTCTCCTGCAAAGAGAAGCTGGGGCAGGACCTGTTGAGGAGGAGGAGGGGCAAACGTTATTCCTGGGGCATGTCAGCTATCCATCAATCAAAATACCCCACTGGAATGCCTGCCAAACCAAAAGCTGCTTCAGGGCAGGAAGTCCAAAGCCTGGCTTTACTTTCTGAAGCCCTACACAGATTTGATGGTTTTCCTGGTGCTTCTGGGGTTGTTACGTCTGCTTTCTCAATTTCATTTACAATTTAATAATTCCAATTCTATTTAGGGAGAAATGGTACGTGTGTGTTGAACAATATGCTCCGCCCTGACACTGACAAGAATAATCAGCCAATCAACTTATTGGCTTGTCAAATTCAAGCAGAGAGCCAGCTCGCTGTAGTAGTTAAGGCCCCGGGCTAGGGACCAGGTGGGAGTTCTAGTCCCACCATAAGTATCAAAGCCAGCTGGGTGACTTTGGGGCAGTCGTTCTTTCTCAGCACAACCCACCTCACAGGGATGTTGTTGTGGGGGAAGAGGGGAGGAGGAAGGAGTATTGGGTACATACCCCATACCGGAGTTATTTAAATAAAGGCGGGATAAAACTCTTTAATGAATTCTTTATCCATGAAAACCCTTTTCGGGGATCAACGTAACATTTGGAGTCCACAGACCTTCAAAGGGCCACGTGGGGTGGAGAAAGTCTGCTCTGGACTCATCCTGCTTACCTTGGAGTCAGAGGGGTCCTCAGGGAGGGGCTGAGCAAGCAAGTCAATGTCATCCCCAGAACTTCCCACAGCTACGTAACTGTAGGACCCCCTGGTGTAAGGTTCACTATGCCATCTAGATCTCAGTATATTCTTCGGAGGAGCCAGCTGTGGATTTCCTAATCAAAACAAACACAGAGCAAATCAACATTTTAATTTCTACCCTGGAATTCATTCTCCAATTACACCTTTACCCTTTCGGCCAATTTGATAATACAGAGTCCACTAGGAAACCGCGATGTTCAGGGAAGGCAGGGTGGACGGGACTTGCTTCATTCCTCCCTCCCGAATTGGGTAGGACTGTAGAAAATTTAGGCCCATCTTTCTAGCAGGACCCTGAGGTAGTTTATTTATTTATTTATTTATTTATTTGATTTGCCAATTGTTTACAAGATAGTAAGTATAAATGTATACATAGTTGTGAATACATGAAATGGTTACATATAAGAAAAATAAAAGAATAAGAGAAACAATAGGACAGGGACGGTAGGCACGTTGGTGCGCTTATTGCTCAGAGTTGCCTCGAACCGTGAAAGGGCTGGCATATAATTTAATAGGTAATAACAGTAATACTATAAGGCACGGCTACACATCATCCAGCGCTTGCCCAGAAAGACCATCTACCTGTTGCTTTACGAAATACTTGAGTCAAAGTTGTAAGAACTTCGGAATCTGACAGGGTTTCCATAAATTCAGATTCTCTTCCAGCGATGAAGCCGCAAAGGATGTGCCCATGTCTGTAAATTGAAAGACAGGAAGAAAAATAATGCAAAGCAAGTCCCGAAGGTGCTTCTTCCAAAAGGAAACTGGATTTTTGGATTTTTTCTTTCTTTGAAAACATTTCGCTTCTCATCTAAGTAGCTTTTTTAGTTCCACCTGACTAGTGGGTGGCAAATAAATTTCATAATAAATAATAAATTCAATTTCTCCTCCGAGTTGTAAGAACTATAGTAAAGATAACATAGCATCAGCAGATGGATAGCAACTCTGCAAGCTTGTGAACATCATCATGGGTTACGGAGTACTGTAACTTACTCACTGTTCCTGCTTCAAGCCCAGTATCCCCTCTGCTTTGAGAACCAGGGCATGATTGAAGCTTCCCTCCTTCCCGAGAAGCCCACTTCAATGCCCCCCCCACCCCCGTCTCCCCCTCACCTCTCAGGGGGCTCAAGAACCACGTAGCCAGCAATCTTCTGGAACCAGGTATTTCTCCAATCAGCAGGACGCTCCTCCAGAGGGGACTCGTTTTCCCACACCATCCCAATTATTTCAGTGTCCGGCTTCCAGAATGGTTGCTCAAATTCCAAAATAATTTTATTGGCAGTCCCAAAGCCCAAACGTCTTATTGCTTCCAGCTTCTGGGGTGGGAGAGGCGGGCAAAAAAAGGACTCCTGGTGTTCTTTGAGGAAACCTACAAAGACGGGAATGATAGAGCCCCGATTAGAACAGGAAGCCAGAATTTGAGGAAAATGCCTCCAAACCTTATTGAATAAACTTATTTGAGGAAACATTCAAGAACAACACAGGAGCTGAAGCCCAGGAAATATGACGATCTGCTGCCAGTTTCTCTGATAGTGTTTTAGGATTCATTGGTTATGAAGGCCAGAGAAGATACCAAAATTAAGAGTGACTTAACACTATTTTCTGTGGAAAAATAAGTATTTTGATTTGCCCGCCTTCTTTTTCTCCGTCTTCTAATTTAACAGAGAGAGAGAAAGGGAGTGAGGAGCTCATTTGATAAATGGAGGACCAACTTCCATTTCTAGTGCTGACGGTGGCTTCTGCTTCAACGTTCATTTCTTTGTTGCCTGATTTCACAGAGAAAACACAGAGAACCTGAGACCTGCACCCAGACATGTGTATGCATGCAGCCATTTTAAAGTAAATTCAACAAATACATATATAATGATTGTTTAAATAGAAATGTTCCAATGTTATACATGCTTTTATAAGCAAACCAAATTATACACAATTCTTTTTTTTTTTTAATAAAGCAACAAAGTGATGTGTGGTCTACTGAATCTTTCTTAGTTAACATGGGTGGCATTGGTTCCTGCCATTTTGAGGCAAGAAACACAAAAAACTGTAAAAAAAGTAATCCTACAATTCGACTCTGTCAAATTCGAGAGCTAAAATAAGAGTGTCCCAAGGGTTTCCTCTTCAGGTTGCTTCTACCGTGGCCTCCAGCTGACTGCTTGCTAACCAGGCAGCCACACACGGATTGTCCAGGTAGCAAAAGTAAATCTGTTGTGTCCTAGTGCAGAAAATGTTGACCCCAAATGCCCCCCAACCCTCCCCCAATGCTGAGGGCCACCGAGATTTACCTAAGGGCACCGTAACGATGACGTGGTCTGCCAAGAACTTCTCTCCGTCTTCACATTCCACCTGCACCCCAAAGAGCCGGCCTGGGGAGCCCTCCTCCACGTGGGACCTTCCCCAGTGGATCGTCTTCACCGGCTTCTCAAACAGCACAATCCCTTCGGGCAGAGAGGCCATGATGTGGTCTGTGAGGCCTTGGAAACCGCTGGGAGGAACAAAGAAGCCAAGCAAGTGGGCAGCCTGAAATGTACTTTGGGGCCCATTTGCTGTCATTAAATTGGAGGCTCATAATCCAAAATGCCCTCTGTAATAAAGGAGGAGAAGCACCAGGACAGGTGAGGGAAACACACACACACACACACACACACACACACACACACACACTTTGCCCCAAATCTACCCCTGAGCCACGGAGTCTCCCGGACAGGTAGAGAAAACTTGGGGTGGAGGTGACAGCGGGGTCTCCCTCCCTTCTGTTTGAAAACGAGGGCTGGGGAGGACTCACCTGGGGAAGGTGCAGTCCAGGCCGGGCAGCATGGCGTACTCTCCGAAGGCCCCCAGCGCCAGCTCGTCCAGGCTGTCGGTGCCGTTCACACAGCACTCCAGGTCGAAGTAGGAGCGGAGGACGGCCAGCTGGAGGCGCCGGGCCTCTTCCTCGCCCGCCGTCTCCCGCACCTTCCGGGCGACGGCGCCCCTCAGGTACTCTCCCACGCTGGGCACCGGCGGTGGGTCCACGTGCACGAAGGCGCGCGCTTCCTCCAGGAGGCCCGCAAAGAAGGCGCCCGCGGAACGCCCCACCTCGGGGTCCAGCTCCCGGCCCTGGCTGGAGTACCAGGCGAAGGGCCCCGCCGGGTGCCCGCCCGCTTCCACCTGCTGGTTCTCCTCCGACAGAGCATCGTCGTCCAGCAAGGCGGCCTCCGCGGCCAGCCGGAAGACGGGGTTCTCCTTGGACGGGCCGTGGATCCACTGCGCCCCGACCTCCACCACGCCCTTTCCTGGGGGGGGAAGGGGGAGCCCCTCGGTCACCCAAGCTGCCCTCCACCCCCCACCCCCACCCCCCCCGGGAGGCCAGGCTCCGCAGCGCCCCGGCTGGGTCCGCCTCCCCGGGAAGGGCGGGGGCGTTCCCGGTCTCGTCCGTGGGGGGAGCCCCGGGGGGCAGGCAGGGATGAAGGGGCCGCCCGCCTCCGCCCTCCCTGCCCGGCTGCCTCTCCCGCCTGCCTGCCCGGGCCGCCCGCCGCCCGCCCTCCGTCCCGACTCACCGAAGCGGGCGCTGCGGATGCGTCCCCCGGCGCGGCCCGAGGCTTCCAGCAGGCGCAGGTGGGCGAAGCGCCGGGAGCCCTGGAGGAGCCGCTGCGCCGCCCCCAGCCCCGCCGCCCCCGCGCCCACCACCACCACCCGCCGCCCGCCCGGCGCCCCGGACCCCGCCATGGCGGAAGGAGGGCGAGTCCCGGCTCCCCTTGGCTAGGCGCGCCTGGGCCGCTCGGGCGCCGCGCAAAAGCCGGGCCGGAGCGGGAGGCGGACGGGAGGCGGCAGAAGAGCCGAGCGGGCGGCTCCCCGGCCGCTTGAAGGAGCTCGGCCTGCCAGGTGCCCGACAGGCCCGGCGTCCCAGCTGCCCCCTCTGGCCTCTCCTCTGCTTTGGGTCTCTTTATGGCCGAGCGGTTTCCCTGGACCTTGGCCGCCTCTGGGGAGGGACTCTGCCCGCCTCCCCTGAAGGGAAGGGCCCCTTTGCCCCTTGAACCGGCCCGGCCTGTACGCGAACTGGGCCTTGTCTTAGGTCTAAGCTCCTTCTGCTTTCCAGGGTGCATAAATAAATACAAATGTGCACTGGCAGCTCAAAAATGGCCCGATTTTGCTGGCACTTCAACTTTGGTAGATGATAGTCTAGTAGTTTATCTGAGGTACAAAGGAGCCCCGGAGAAAAGAGCACTTTACACACACACACATGGGTTGGAGGGAAGGGAAGGGTGAGGGGAGGTCCCAGAGGGAGAGGCAGGATTAAAACACCGGCCATAAATAATTTCCAAGGGAGTTGCCACGTTAGTCTTTGCAGTAAAAATAATCCTGCTTTGTTATCTCAAAGAATAATAAATCTGTTAGTTCGTGGTCTGGGGAGAGGGGAAAAAGGGAGAGGAAAACAGGTTAGGTGTGAAGTGCCTGGGAAGGAGCTAACAATGTAACGGGGCAAAGCCTGGCTAGATATTTATTGCTCTAGAAAGAGCATTTCAGAGAGCAAAGGTTGCGAATTCCCCATGATGGATTGCTGGCAGGAGAAGAATTGCAGTTCTTGAAAAGCTGCTTGGCTGGGCCTTGGGAGCTGAATTAGGGGGGCCCTGAACTGGATCCTGCCAGGCTGGAGACCAAAAGCCTGAGCGAGTGGGGCAGGTAGAGGCTTGGGGGCTTTAGAAGGGAGGGGGACGGTGGCTTTCAAGGGGCCCAATTAAAGAAAACCAGGAAGACGTGTGTGAAGTCCCCGGTCTACCTATCTACCCCAGTGCACCGAGGACAGGAAGTCAGCAAGAAGAACTTCAGTGCTTAGCAAAAGGGAAGCTTCCTTCAAGTCAAGCTTGACTTTGGGTGACTTCGAATTATCCCTATTTATTTAGGATTACGTCCCACTTCAGTGCAATCGGTTCTAAGGGATGTACACTCCTGGTTTACAGTAAAAAGGATTAAAACGGTAAACCCGGCCAACAGAACAATAACATTCTCATCACAGCATCCAAAGAGCTGCAAATCCCCAAAGGCATGCAATCCGGTTAGCTCAAGGCAGGAGCGACTCCAACCACACCAGGCAGGGGCTCTTCTGGAAGAGTTCGCTCAACCTCCACAGAGGAAGCCCTCCTCTGATTTGGGGAAGGGGTGGGAGGAGGACGCCCCTTTGGAGCAGGGCCCCGAATCCCTTCCAGAACCCCCCCGGATAGGCAGGTATGACCCGTCATTCAGGGGCCTCTCCAGGATATGCGGGTCCTGAGTTTGTCAAGTCTTTCCAACCACAAACAGCCTCTGGGGCCCAGCGAGTGACCTGTGCAACGGTTGCAATTGGTCACCCAGGCAGAACGACCATCGTCCGGGAGAGAACGTGGCGTGTCTGGCCAAAGAAAGAGAAGGACTAGGGGTGACTCCGATATTTAGGGGCTGCCACAAGAAGAGGGGGGGGCAACCTATTTTCCAAAGCACCAGAGGGAGGACAAGAAATAAGGGGGGGGGGGGGAGGTCATGAAAGAGAGGAGCAGCCTAGGAATAAGGAGAAATTTCCTCCCAGCGAGAACAATGAATCGGGCGAAGGGCCTGCTCAAAAACACAGTAGCCTTTTCAGCTTTTTCAGCAACCTATCGGGCCAGAGGGGGAGAAGCCTTAAGCCTCTGATTTCCTCCCATAGCAATTAATCTGCCTGCCGGTTCTGGGCTCCACAGCCACCAGGTGCTGGCATGCGTTGGGTGGATTTGCCCTGCCGTGCCACCCAAAGAGCCTTAGGCATTAAGGGATGCATTTGTTCTGCTCGGTAATCATTAATTGCCCTCTGAAATAAAGCGGAATAAATGGCGGCATGAAGAGGTCGCCAGGAGCCTCTCCGGTGCGGTTCTAGCCGGTCCGAGGAGGTCCAGGAGGGTGTCGCTTGGTTGTGGGTCTTTGAATTAATGCGCTTCTAGTTTGCTTTAGAGGGGAGGCTCGACCCAACCCCAGTGGCTCCTGGAATCGCCCCAAACAGACTTGGAGGGATCACCTCAGAATCTCCGCAGGGCTCCCTAGCATGAAACAAGCCGTGGCTTGGAATGTGCTGGAATATCTTTGCCGATTGCTGGGCATCTCGACCGGAGCAGGTGAGACCCGTTGCTGGGGGCAGCGTCCCTCCTTTCTCTGCAGACGGGTTGCTCCTGGCAACCTGTGCAGCCTGGCAGCTTTCCCTCAGGTTCCATGGGCGCACGATGAGTGCTTGGCTCTCGCGAAGGGACGAAAGAAACGGCAGCTCTTTTAACTTTGCCCTTTTAAGTATCGGTGCTTTTTACCATTCCCTCATCCTGAGAGAGAGAGAGTTTACACGCAACCTCTGGTCAACCGAGGCAGAAACTCAGCGCCCCAAATACGGCACCAATTGTGTGGCTCGGAGCGGGAGTTAGGCCCTGTGGGGTTGCCCCCACGAAGTGCTTCTCAGTGATCGCCTTTAAACATGGCTTAAAACATGGCAGACAAAGGAACAAAGAGAAATAAACCATCATAGACAGTCCACCTACATTAGCTGCAACAGATGAGAGCGATCGCTGTCCGAGGCCCACATTTATTCATGAGACACCATCAGGTCTCAAACAGGGCCATGGACCAGGGCCAGTTCTGTGGAAGCGGAGGTGGGCTCCCCCCCTGCCCCGTTCCCAGGCTAAAGTTGGCCACCATGTCAACAAAGCCCCCCGGGTGGCTCCAAGGCCACCGAGCTCCATGCTGGGGCTCTGTTGGTTCGGAAGGGAGGCAGGTGGAAGCCCTGAGATTAGACCTCTGAGGTTGAAAAAAAAGGAGCACCTCTGGCAAGCGATGGCTTCGATTTGCTTTGTTTTTCCAGTGCAATAACGACATGCCATGTCTGTGAAACTTCTGCCAAGCCAAGCGAGGGAAGGTAAAGTTCTAGTTGTGAGGCGATTTGTAATCGAGTGCTGGACCCACACCTGGAAGGCTAGGATCACTTACTTTAGGGCTGCTCTTTGGGAAGGTCTTAATTCCATTTCATGAACCGTTTGTAACTACTAAAATGTGTGGGTGCTAATATTGAATATTAATATTAGAAATATTTTAAAAGATTAAAAAGACCCCGAGAAGACTTAAAAAAAAAACTTTCTAGCTATAAATGGAGAATGGTGTCGTGCAGTGGTGGGATTCAATTTTTTTTATACTACCGGTTCTGTGGGCGTGGCTTGGTGGGCGTGGCTTGGTGGGCGTGGCAGGGGAAGGAGACTGCAAAATCTCCAGTCAGAGGCGGGATTGGCTGCTTCTCCAAACTAGTCAAAATTTCTGCTCCCGGTTCTCCAGAACTGGTCAGAACCTGCTGAATATGCCACCTCCGGTGTCATGTACCTTATTTGGAAGATGGTTTGTTCTTTGTTCAATGGGATTTTCCAAGTTAATTAAATTCTTTCTGTCCTTTCATACTCAGAAATGAAGAGGGAAAACTACCTATCATTAATAAGTAAAAAAAGGAAAAGAAATGTCATTGAATGTAAAAGTATACAGAACCATATATTTAGACATGAAGTATTACTAGAAGAAAACATGAAGCTAATATAACCCATTCTGTTTTTTTCTGTTCTGTTCTATTCTATAGTATATTTTCTATTCTATAGTATATTTTCTATTCTGTTCTATTCTATTCTATAGTATACTTGCTATTTTGTTCTATTGTATTCTATTCTATGGTATCTTTTCTATTCTATAGTATATTTTCTATTCTATGCTATTCTATGGTATATTTTCTATTCTATTCTGTTCTATTCTATTCTATTCTATTCTATTCTATTCTATTCTATTCTATTC
>NW_020716944.1:135498-163774 GCF_900518725.1 Notechis scutatus | reverse complement strand
TCTATTCTATTCTATTCTATTCTATTCTATTCTATTCTATTCTATTCCATTCCATTCCATTCCATTCCATTCCATTCTATTCTTTGAAGCAATAATACATGGAATCTGCCTTTGCAGAGCTAAAGCTGCATGTTATTTCCAAGACCTCCACACCGGCTCCAGAGGCCTTTTCAGAAAGCGGACCTGACCCCTGGCTTAACTGGAGTGCAATTGTTTGGCATTGTGCCCACTGCTCAGGAAAGAGGCCGAGGGAAATGGAGGCGGTTGAGAACATCTGGCCGAGGAATCTTGGGAGAATGGCAGGGAGTGACCTCGGCCATTTCTCTTCTTGTAAATTGGTGATTTGTGTACCCTCCCTGACAGGCCTTTTATGGGAATGTCCATGAACTGTGAGCACCAAGAGTGCAAAACGGGATGCAAATGGAGGGCCGAGGACTTGGCTCCCAGATCTGATGGGTTAATTCATGGCATATTTGAAGGTGTTGAGTGAAGAAGAATGTGGCTGCATAATGAGATTAGTTGTAAAATTTGATCCTTCCTGGACTTGTTCAGCTATTGAAATGTGCTGATTTCTCCCTGACCCTCCAGGATGGGTCCCTGCAAACCGGGGGCCTTTCTGCCACCGGTGCCCAGCCAGCCTCGGGGGATTCAGGATTGGTGGGGCAGTGGGTGGAACCGCCCCCCCCTCTTCCCCGGTGCTTCACAGAGGAACTTTTGGGGCTGAACTCAGAAAGAGACACGAGACACTTTTTGGGAAAGAAGGGAAGGGGGAGAAAAAGCATTTTGGGTGTTCAGCAACTGGCCTCCCTTTGCAACTGTTTGCAGCATCCCGTGGTTATATAACCACAATTTATGGCTTCTTCTTCTTCTTCTTCTCTTCTCCACCCCTTCCGGACAAGGGATTCACTTAACGACTGTGGCCTTTGCTGGGTGACCTTGGGCCAGTCACTTTCTCTCAGCCCTGGGAAGGAGGCAATGGCAAAGCACCCCTGGAGACCCTGGCCAGAGGTGCTGCTGTCCTGGCAGTCTCTGAATCGGACACAATGAAGTGGGTGACAACGTTCCTTTCTCTGGAGTTGCTTCTCCGGGGAGCTTAAAGGCTCATATGGCTGGAATGTGGCGTGAGAAGTTTGGTGTGCGGTACAAGCTGTGACATACCATAAAAGCAATCCAAGTTGTGTCACTTGCCCCCCCCCCCCCCCTGTTCGTTCCACGGGCGGCTCCCCCCCCCCGGGGAAGCCTGGGTGACGCCTCCGCAGGGTGAAGGTGATGCCTTTCCCAGGCTGCTCCCACTTGCTGTGTTTCTCTTGCGCTCCAGGGCTCCTCGCTGTGGGCATCGAGACGCTTCTGCAGGGGCAGTTCAAGAGCCTGGCTCTTTACCTCCTGTGAGTATGACTCTGCCAGCCCCTCCCTGCCACCCCAGCCCCAGTTCCTGTGGAGGGGAGGGAGCCCTTGGCTCAAAGGGTGCCTCTCCTGAGGAGCATCGCCCAGCCGTGCCTGGGGTGCCTCTGCTATTCTAAAGGATGATCAAGTGAAGAAGGGCATTCTGAACCCCCCTATTATTGCACGGAGAATAAAAGGCTCCCTTCAGAATGGATTCCGGGCTTGTCTGCAAAGCTGAAGCTTCTCGGAGTCCCCTCAAAAGCCCAGACCCTGCCCACCTTCTCCTGGCCTCCTGGAAGTGAGTGGGGGGGGGGGGGGTGGGGGGGTTTCTGAGTGCAGAGGAGGCCCCATCCAGCCATTCACGCCCTAACTCTCTCTCTCTGGCTTCCCTTCACAGCACCTGGGCTTCCCTCAGGTTGCATGTCAGTGAATAATCAATAATAATAATACATAAATAATAGTGAATGGTGATGATGATGATGATGATGATGATGATAGCAGCCTTCTCAAGGAGGTTCTTTCCAGCCAAGAGGACGGAACCTGCCAGGGTTTTAGGAGTCCTGCAAAGCCTTCAGGGCCGGGAGGGAGGCAGCCCATTTTCCCTCCTCAGTAGCTTCCGCTCTCCTCCTTTC
The DNA here is from genome assembly GCF_900518725.1 of Notechis scutatus. Next base: position 161,759 of record NW_020716944.1, on the reverse strand, counting down.
CTTCAAAAACTTCTCTCTGTGTTTCTAATGCAGGAGGGGTCCCCCCCCCCCCCCCGGCCTTCTTTCTCCATCCGGCTCACCCACCACACCACTTTAGGGAGCAGGGCCACCACTCACAGCCCCCGCCTGGTTCTGAGGCCGGCCTGGCTCTTTCCCCCCCTCCTCCTTCTGGAACAACACTGGTATGTTTCCAGCTGCTCTGTGCTTTATTATTTTTTAAATCAAACATAAGCCAATTGCTACATAAGAACAGGGAGGTTTGTTTTAAACCTTTCAGCCATGATCCCTCCACATTCTTGGTCTTTTTTTAAACAAAAAATACTAACAAAAGAGAAAAATAAAACCAAAACAATATAACTAAACATCAAAATTAAAGGGCTGCAAAGCAAAAAATAAGATCACTAACAAAACCACCTCCAAATGCCCTCTTCATGTTGTCCAAAGCAAAAGTTCTGATGTAAATATTGACAAGTAAAATATCTGTTGCTGTGAATGTGATACAGATTTATCCCCCCAATGTTAAATGTTATTGATGGCTCCTCCAGGCATGAAAAGTATTTGACGTCTTGAAAGTTTGAAAACAATGGGGGTGCAGCCAACCTCTGCATCTCCAATGAACTCATATTAAGTTAATATTCTTGTGGATTTGAGCCCAAAATGTAGCAATTAAGACAAGCAAAATAAAAATTCTGTTGTATTAACCTCATCATGATCTCATGTCTCACATTACTTAAAGAAACTCGTATCGATTCACAACAATATGTCATTTTTCTTAAAATTATGTAAAAAACATCCATTTCATTCAGCTCCTTTAATCCTGGAATGTCCAGAGATGGGACCAAATATATTTTATTTTCATTTTATTGGTGAAGTTTGTGTGCTGCTCCACTCCCGGAGCCACGACTGGTCCGTGGAAAACAACTTTGCTGACTTTGCAACGGGAATTTTCCAAAACTCCTCACAGATGCAGCCTTTCTGCTGAAATTGTGTAGATCTGGTTTATTTATGTAAAGGTTTGTGTGGCTGCCCATCTTAAACAATTCCAGGCAGCTCACAAATAGCAGCAAAACCCTAACTATAACACATGATCATAAAACATTCAAACAAAAGCAAAATTTTTGTAATCTTCCCCTTAGGATGTCCCACAGCAAACTCAAATACTCTCATCCCGTCCCGTCCTCTCCTCTCCTCTCCTCTCCTCTCCTCTCGTCTTTGTAAAAAGCCAGGCCTCGGTGGCCTTCTGGGAGACTAAAAGTGGGTGGTGGGGTGGCCAAATCACGGAGGGGGGTGGGGGAGGGAGATCCACCACGACTTCCAAGATTGATTAAATGTGGGAATACACACGTTGGACCCAATGCATCATCCCCCTCCCCATTAGTTACATTAATGGTGCTCCGTTTAGACCTCCATCTCAAAACAGCCGTGGGAATCCATTTGTGGATTTAATGTGAAAGCATATTTTAAAATTTGAGTGTCGTGATGTTATCCAGAACTTAAACGCAGCCTTAGATTAATGGGAAGAAGTGAAGGCTTCCCTCTCTCTTTCTGTCTACTTTAGATCTACTCTGACAAGGAGCCGCAATTGTTCATGTTCTACATAACACAGAGAAACAAGAATAAAGCTCAATAATCTCTCCCCCCACCCCCGTGGATAAAGGCAACAGGTGGTCTTCACTTAGTGAGCATTATATGGCTACAGAGAAAGTAGAATAATTTGGTTGGAAGGGACCTCAGAGGTCTTCTAGTCCAGCCCCGTCTGCTCAGGCAGGAATCCCTACACCATTCCAGACAAATGGCTGTCCAGCCTCTTCCTGAAAGCCTCCAGGGGTGGAGCAGCCACAACTTCTGGTGGCAAGCAGTTCCCCTGGTCCATCGTTCCACCTGTCAGGAAATTCCTCCTTAGTTCCAGGTTGGATCTCTCTTTAAAGAGCTTGTTCAGCAACCATTGGAACTTAAAACCACTCAAAGTGATGAAGCTGAAGTAGGGGTACCCACTTGATGACTGTCACGCACCTGCAGGTTCCATTATGGTCATAGGTTGAGGTCCCCCCCCCCCCCGGACTGAATTTCTGTCACTTGAGGTCTGCCTAACTTTTCTCCCTAGGAGGCTGGCGGAGACGGGAGGTCCGGAGCCTCCTTCCTGTCCTGGCACCCGGTCTGGGCATTCGGGGCCTCTGAGAGCCCGCAGGAGCCACCGGAATGGCTGGGGGGCTGCAGAAGGAGCCGGGGCCGCTTGGGGAGGGTGGTGGCGGCTTCCGCTTGGCCCTGGCCGGCCTCCCTTAACGGGTCCCCATCCTTCAGTCTTTCAGGGGTGGCCGTTTCTCTCTGGGAAGGGGCCTTCTTGGCCAGCCTCCTTCTGACCCCCTGCTTGGGGTGAGTTTTGCTCCTGCCCCTCCCATCAGGTGCAGGGCCTCGGGTGGGGGAGGGGGTGGGTGGGGGGGCACGCAAAGGGTCATTCAGCCTCGGGAGGGACCAGAGGGGTCGATACCAGGCACTGGAGGCAGTGATATGAATGCGGGGAGGGGAGAGAGGAGCCCCCCCTTGACCCCCCCCTTCCCTGAGCCCCCCCCCCCCGGCCCTTGAAAAGGCCCAATAGTTTTTGCTGGGGGAGGATAGCGGGTGGGGGGGGGAGGGCAGACCTTTCCAGCTTCAGCCCCTCTCCCTCCCTCTTGGCAGCCCCCTGAGGGGATCCCGGGTGGATGCTTGCCGGCTCCGAGCCAAACGCCGGGGAGCTTTCCAGAAGTTCCTGGCTTACGGCCTGCTCTCCGTCGCCTGCTTCCTCAGCCCTGTCCACGTCTGGCAGGTCCTACTCCCAGGTAAGGGGAGGGAGGGTGCAGAAACCTCCTGCTAAAGGGAGGGTGGGAGGGAGGGCGCCCAGGTCCACCCTCTGCGGAGGGGAAAGGCCTCCGGGGACAGCGGGGAGGCCACCCAGGCCATGGCCAGAGCAGAGGGGCTTCGGCCGAGAAATGAATGCTTGGCCTCTTCAAACTGCCCCGGCAGAGAAACCCCGAGTGAGGCTTTCTCTCCACGCGTCCTGCAAACAGATGGAAGGGATTAGTTGATTAAGCATCAGGAAGTCCTGATTTTAAAAAAAAGGAATATGCGGACATTATTGGAGGGAATCCAAGATCAAAACGATTGTCTGGAGAAGCAAATAGTTTGAGCTGCTAGATGGGACAATGGGTCTCCCTCTATATTTTGCCGTTTGTTTTATCCTAATCGGGGTAGCCTCATCTTCCTTCCTTCCTTCCTTCCTTCCCTCCTCCTCCTCCTCTTCCAGGCACCCTGCTCATCCTCACCAGTCTAGCCTATTTCCTGCTGAGTAGGCAACGGAAAGAAGAGACGGGAGATGGGCCACCAGAAGAGAGCGGTGACCCTCGTGACGAGGCTGCAGGTGAAAGGCCTGGAGACAGCAGGAGGCAAACCTCCTCCTCCCACCGTCAATCCAGCCCCCTTGCTGCCTCTCTGGGGAGCTTCTTCCAAGCTTGCCAAGGGCCAGTCGCCTTCCTGGCCCCCTCAAGCGTTGCGTCTAGGAGGAGCCCCGCTGACTCTGAGGAGCAGGCCCAGGAGATGGCGCTGCCTCTCCGAGGAGAGCCGGAGGGCTCCTTGGCCAAGGAGAGCACGTCCGAAACGGCCTTCATCCTTTCTGCCCAGGTTTGATGCCCCAGGGGGCTCACGAAGGAGCTCTTCTTCTCTTGCAGCCGAGGTGGAAGGCAGAGGCGTCTCTGGCCATGGCCAACAGCCGAGAATCCCGGCTGGTTGCTCCCTTCACCGCGCGTCCCTGCCACGTCCCCTGCGGTGTTTCCTTATTCAGGCCGTGGCTCTGGCAGCCACTGGAGGAGAGACCTTGTCCAGTCCGAGCAATGGGCAGCCTTGCCGAAGAGGAATATCTCCTTGGAGAGAGGAATATCCAGGAGGCAGAGGGACGTTTCTGGAAAGCAATTCCCATGATATATCTTTGCTATATCAAATGCTGTCAATCAGTGAGGCTTTCTAGGAGAAAATGCAGAATTATCCTTTGTCTGCGTTTGTTTGGGAACTTCCAGACTTTGGAAAGAGGAGGAGGAGAAATAAACGATCGGATCCATTGACTGGCCTTTCTTTTTCTTTTAAAGTTTCCTCCGGAATCAGGAGCTCTGGTACTTCACGGTCACCCACCCAACGGTCCTTCTTCTTCTTCTTCTTCTTCCGTTTCCTCTGCTCAGCCTTCCCGATTGCTTAGCCTCGTGTGGAGGGCAGTGGATGCTCTCATGCCTCCCTTCACCCTCTGGGAGAGGAGAACGTTGTGAAGCAAATAAACCTGGGATTTCCTAGAAGGATCAGGCAGGTTAAGCAAATGATTTGGGGATTACTTAGCAGGGCCAGCTCGCCCCTGGGGTTAAGACCGTCCGAATCTCCCACATCTCCCTTCGTCTTTCCCTCTCTGAAAGACCTGCCGTTGCTTTGGGAGGGTGGGAGGGGGCTCTAGCCCCCCCCCCGTTGCTTCTGAGAGCCCCTCCACTTTCTGCAATCTCCTGGTCCCCCCAGCCCCGCCTGGCTCCCTCGCTTGTAAGTCTGCGCAGGGACTTATAGTTGCGCTCACAGAGCAGCGCTTCCTTGCTTTCCAGTCAAAAGGAGGCGGTTGGTTTGTTCTGGGTGGAAAGAGAGCGATCCTCCCTGGAGAAATTCCCAACGGCCCAACGGAACAGCCTCCTGGAGTTGTGGGTGCTTCGTTGCTGGAGGTTTTCAAGAAAAGTTTGTCTGGGGTGCTATAAGGTCCCCTGCTTTGTTAGCCCTCAGAGCTTGGCTCACTTTGAGAGCTGACCCAGATCCAGGGCAATGACCCCGGGAAAGGTCAGGGGGCTCAAGATCAGTGAGACAAAGAATAATGAAAGGACGTATAAAAACATCTTCATTTACAAAGACCTGCGTGCCAATCCCTCCCAGTTCATTTGCAAAGCTGCTCCACAAACCTGGGAAGCCATATTGCTTGGGCCATTAATTTGGGTCACTTTTGTACACAGAGAAGGTGCTGATTGACAGGTGGCAGAGATCTTTGAGGATGACACCCATTCCCAGGAAGAGTATTTAAGCTTCCAGTGTCCAAAAAAGGCAATGTCAAGCATCGCATGGCTAATGTAGCTAGGACAGCTGAATGCATTTGCCTAGTTGGCCCTCAGATATTAAGCTGGACTTGGAAATGGCTTTATGTTTTGTTTTACATCCCTTCCAAGTTCTTGAAATATTCAGTAAGGTTGGACCAAAAGAAACAGCACTAGAATTCGGCACTAGGGGGCAGCAGTGGCCCTTGGTGTGCAAAGGAATCGCAAAATCCAGGAGTTTCCCTTGGATTTTGGCATGGATGGAGATGCCTGCGTGGGGCTCATTGTTCCGAGGAAGCTCTGAGGCAAACATGCGGCTCGGAGTCCTCAGCCGTTGGGCTGCTGGCCCATTTCACCCCCCCTCCTTTCCAGGGACTTTCACAGGTCAAGGCCGTCCCTTCCCAAAGATAACATGGCAGAACTTTTAACTTGCTCCCAGTCAAAATTACTCAGACAGAAATCTCAAAGGCGGCTCAGTCACCCAAAAGAAGAATAATCTGGATGTTTACAGAATGTTGGGCTAAAATTAAGGCCAGAACAGGATAGGATGGCAGCCTTCCAGTACCTGAGGGGCTGCCCCAGAGAGGAGGAGGAGGGGGCCCACCTGGTCTCCAAAGCCCCAGAAAGGCAGCAGGACACGAAGCAACGGAGGGAAACTAACTCAGGAGAGAAGCAACCTTCAACTGAGGAGGAACAGGGAGGACAGTGAACCGGGAGACACAGAAGCTGCGGGTCTCCATCCCTGGAGGCTTCTAAGAGGAGGCTGGACAAGCACTTCTCTGGAATGATACAGGGCAGTGGTGGCCGACCCTTTTTAGGCTCCAGTGCCAAAAATTGGGTGCGTGCTTGCACTCGCTCGCTCGCTCGCAGGCCAGCACCCAGAAGGCAATGTGCGCCCCCCTGCATCCCCTGCGCATGAGCATGCAACCCACCCACCCCCCTTACCTGCACTGCGCCTCACAGCTGATTTTCAGCCAGCTTGAGGCCTTTTTCGCCCTCCCAAAGGCTTAAGGAAGGCACCTGCAGGCTTCCACAAGCTTTGTAGGCCAAAAACTAGCCCCATTTCATCACTTCCTGTTTTTTCCGAAAATACCAGAAGTGACAAAACGGGGCTAGATTTCAGCCTCCAAAGCCTGCAGAAGCCTCTCTCGAGCCTCTGGGAGGCCAAATAAGGCCTCAAACCAGCTGAAAAATCAGGTGTGAGGCACAGTGCACATGTGCAGTGAGGTAAGTTTGGCTGCAGCTCGCGTGCCAGCCCAAATGGCTCTGCGTGCCACCTGTGGCACGTGTGCCATAGGTTGCCATCATGGATATAGGGTTTCCTGTGTCAGCAGTGGGTTGGACTAGAAGACCTCCAGGGCCCCTCCCTACTTTGTTATTCTGGGTTTTCAGGTGTGACTATTCTTAGATGGGTCTCATCACAGGGGGAAGGGTTCGCTTTCCATTAACTGGGGAACATCCTCACATCAACGCTTGTTTTCCGTGGCAGCTGGCCACTTGGCCCACGACAGGCATGGAGCAGGAGAGAAGCGAAGGAGGCGCCTGGGTGGGGTTCCTTGCACGACCTCTGCACGTTCCTTCGGGTTCCCTTCCCTCAGCTGCATATCGAAGACACGTCTGGAGCCGGTCTGGGCGGCGTCTGGCTCCCCAGATGTTCCATGGATTCCACATCTGGCCCTCCGTAGCTCAGCCGGAGGGAGCCCGGAAGCCGTCTTCAGCAGCCTCTGGGCCACTGGCTCCCCCTTAGGGATTCTGTCCCTCCGGTGCCGAAGGGGCCCTGGGTTGCCTCTCCCTGTGCCTGAATGGCCCTCACGGGTCAACGGCAGGCAGAGGCCTCCAGTTCGACTGCAACCAAAGCGCACGCAGGACGCTGGGCTTCTCGCTGCTGATGTGATGCAGAGGATCAGGTTGTTGTCAACATGCAGCTCCTGCCAGGGAACAAAAGCCGGCCGTGCCACAGCGAGGTTACGTTTCCACCGCAAACGTAGAATCGCAGTTGCAGAAAAGCGGAATCCGATCCCAGGCCCTCCACCCTCCTGTTCCTGCTGGGGAGGAGAATGGCCTCCTGTGTCTTTTCCCAGGCAAGGGGAACTCTTCCGGGCACAGCAATCCGCCCTCAGAGTACTAGAAGTGCAAACCTGGCTGCTTTATGGAGGCTCCTGTTCCTCTCACCTCCGGTTACCTACCCCAAGCACAGCAGCCCAGGTAAACTCCCTCCCCCGCCCTGCAGGAGCAGCATATCTCGCATCTGGAGGCGAATCTGCAAGTAAAGACAAACGGCTCCATAATCTTTTATTGTGGCTGAAACAAAAGCCATGGCTACCTACCTGGGTCTCAGCCCCAGGCCAAACCACCTGGTTCATCTCACCTGTATCAAAGGAGCCCCCTTTTAACTGCCTCTGGTTATGAGGCCTTTGAGCCCAGGCCCAGGACATCCTAGAGGCATAAACCAGGAAGTTTATAATATTCCCTTGGGACAAGCCAAGCTGTAAATTACCTAAATGAAGATCTTCCTGTGGCATTTATAGCAGGAGAAGCTTCCTTGGCAGGTGAGGCAGAGGCTGGGGCAAGGACATCCCGGCAGGGTTGCAGCTGGAGAAAGCCGGACAGTGAGGCCACGTGGCCAGAAATTGCCAGCAGGGTCAAAAGATCTCCCCACCTCTGAGAAAAGCTGCAAGCCCCCCCCCCCCCCCCCCGCACATCTCCTTGTTTAGGAAAAGCTTGTGGAGCTACCTGGGAGGCTGAGGCTAAGTATTTGGTTGCCAGGGTTGCGAATAGATAGAGGTAGTAGATAACAATTAATAATGATTTTGTAATCAATTCCAACAATGATCTTTAAGAAGATTCTCAAATAGTTAAGAATAATAGTTAAGAACATCCACATTTGGGGGATTCTTCAGTGTTTGGGTGCCCAGGTTTCACGATCTTCCGTCAAAACTACAGGCAGAAGAAATGTAGTTAATAGAATTTATTCCGTTGGTTCTCTGTCTTCCCCTGAATTTTGATCATGCTGTCCGTTTGTTCAACAGTCAGCCTTGTTTGGCCAGAAAATGATTTTTTTTCACCTGTGCTCTCAGAAAAAAAAAAAAACAACAACCAAGGATCCCTTGCACTAATTTATCATTTCAGTATTCTGGATTTTTAACCTCCGCAGGTGCCTAGAGCCTGAGACCAAACTTACTTTAAATAGGTAGAGATAAAACTATGGCTGTAAATAATTTATCCTGAGAATGCCCATTGTATATTAAATTTCACAACCCTATTTTATCAAAGGCATTCTGTCTGGTCGATTTTCTAATCCCTTTTAATTTGCATTCTAAATTGTATCACACCAATTTCTCATCAATGGATGATGGGATTGATTTATTTTTACAGATTTTGTGATTCTCATAGCTACTACGGGATTTACTTACTGTTTTCACCTCTTTTCAAGGAGTTATAAGTACTTTTCCAGCTACAAAATGTATAAAACTGGGGAGACTTTATCTCCAATGAATTTTCATGGAGATAAAATATATGTGAATCTCCTATCTTACTGGAAGTATAGACAGATGCTTTTTTAAAAAAAAACAAACCTTAACTTCTAGTATCAAGAAGGGTTACTGTATATTGCAGGTTTTCTTCCAAGCCAGATTGATCCTTGTTTATGTTCCAGTCATAGACTTGCTACGTTGAGAAATGCAGATACTAAGATTTTAACAGTAACCATAGATTACATTTTAGATCATTCTTTAAACCATCGTGCATCTTATGAAACAAATTTTGAACAGGCTGCCAGTTCAGAAAGAGCTAACAGGGATGGAGTAGAGATTCTTGAATTACAGAGAATCAAGACTCAGCCTGAAGTAGGAAACCTGACTAAAAGTCAGTGATTGGATCTTTGTAGGAGCTTGTATTATGGTCTATTTCAAGGCAGATAATGATCTTATTATAGGTTCCAATTACATGCCTTTAACCTTGATAATTATAAATGATAATACTTTTCTTGGTATCCATTCAGCTGAGGCTAGATTTACAGCACTGTCAAGATTCTGATAATATTAACAGGAGACTAAATGTAATTTTTAAAAATATACTTTTATTATTTTAACAAACAATGTCAGGTAACTACATTAATCCGAGATACATATATAGAACAAAAAAAAAAACCCCAAAAGAAATAAAAATACAAAAGGGACTTGCTCTAAAGGGAAAGGCAGAGAAAAGTACTATTGTTTCGCATTCATTTGAACCAGGTTGAAACTTGGGGCCAATTCTGATGCAAAATGTAGAGGTAGATTTTTCCCATTGAAATTCAAATCTCTAATTCATTCTTTAACTAATTAATCAAAGAATCCAGCTATTTAAAGCATGGAAGATGTTAAAGATTAAGAGCCAGTATTTATCTCCATCCTTTCTAAACTTCCAAGATACAGTAAGTTGTAAATACAATTTTGTGATAATGGAAACTGACTTCTTCATCTCAGGGACGTGTTGCCCAAACACACCGCAAAACCTGATGTTCATTAGTTGTATCCTTCCAGTTTCAAACAATGTTTTCATCGGTTTAAGTAAGATCAAATTAATTGTTTTAATTAAAAACTATCAAAATAATGTTTCAGCTTTGGTATCTCCTTTGGTGCCTCTACGTACTTTTAATTATGATACCCTTAATCCTAGACTTTTGATAATTTTGTACAAATATAGAAACAAGTCTTTACTATGTACAGAATCAAATGATGGATAACAAAATTGGCAATTTTAAGGAAGAATAAGCACAGCTAATTTTCTCACTAATGAGAAAGAATGACCCAAAGAGCTTTGATCGGCCATAGACGAGGGCTATGATTACATTGTCAATTTCTAATTCTAACTTTTATAATCATTATTCCCAAATGTCTAAATCTACTTGGGCTGTTATTAATCTAGCTGATTCTAGGGAAGATTTTTGCTTTCACCAAGAACTCTGCTCTTCTTCCTCTGTCTCGAGACGCCAACAGCCCTGGGGTCAGAAAGTCAAGATGTATGCAAAAATGGCTTTATTTGTGGCTGCCATCTTGACTTTTCTGACCCCCACCCCCTTGTAATCTTGGGCTGAGTGAAAATTTTGTTTTCTGAGCATTTTGGATGGTGGGGATCAGAAAGGAATGGCTGCCGAAGGCTGAGCTTCAACTGTTTCCTCAGCTAAAGAACCAGGAGGGGGGAAATAAAAGGAAAGAAATGGGGAGGCCCCGTTGACCCCTAACTGGTGAGATATAACCGCCCCCCACCCCCCCAGTGGACGCTCAGGCGGCCTTTCCCAGCTTGCCCTGAGTCTGAGCTGGGTTGGGACGCCTTCTCTCCATCACCTCCGGTCAGCAGAAGATGGTCCTGGCCTAAGGGTCACGCTCGGCTCCCTTGCCGGCCCTGCTTGACAGGCTGCTGGGTGGGGGGGTGGGGGGGTGGGGAGGCCTCAGCAAAACCCACCACTTAGCCCGTCCTTCAGTTGCTTCGCCCCTCCAGCCTCGGGATGGCAGCCAGCAGGGAGTTGTGGGGGCTCCATTGCAAGGAGAGACTGGAAGGCTCCTTGTCTGGAACGATATAGAGGGTCTCCTGCCCTGGGCTGGGGGTGGGGCCAGAAGACCTCCAAGGACCCTTCCAGCCTCATGATTCTACGCCACTCTCGGTCACCTGAAGGGGACACAGCTTTCCTGGCCCAGAGGTCCCCCTGATGCTGCTCTCGAGGGGCAGAGGAGCGGAACCAAGCCAGCTCTTCAGGGACAGGGAGGGCCGAGGCACCCCAGGCGGCCAATCACCCCCCACCCTCCCCCTCCACTCCACTGCCCAGCGGCCTCATCGCCAGCAGAAGGGGTGGCGGAGCCTCCCGCCCGTTGTACCCCTGGGGGCAGCGGCTGAACCCTCCTGGCTTCAGGCAGAAGCGCCGGGTGTAGCCTGGTGCAGGTAGGGATCCCGCTGCCTGGGTCAAGGGCCGAGGGTGGCATGGAGGCGATGCCCACGGGGCACGAAGAGGGAGGGTGGGTCAGGCCGCATGCTGGCCGAGCAGAAGCCTGATCGAACCTGGCGGACGGTTGCAGGCGGACCTTGGCTTAGAGCCATCCGTTTAGTGAAACGACAGTGGCTTCCGGCCACTGAGACATCCCCGTGGTCAACGTGATCCACACTGGATGCTTGGCAAGCGGGTCCCTATTTACGATGGTCGCAGAGTCCCTGGATCTTGTGATCCCCTTTTGCCAACTTCTGACAAGCAACGTCAAGGGGAAAGCCAGGTTCACTTAACGGCTGCGTCATTAACTGAAGAACTGCCGGGATTGACTCAACAACTGTGGGAAGAAAGGCTGTGGCACAGGGCAAAACTCACCTAACCCGTCTCGCTTAGCAGCAGCAGGTGTGGGCTCCATGGCGGTCCTAAGCCAAGCAGGGCCTGGATGCAGTCATGGACTAAACCGGACGAGCGAAGGGATTTGCTAATTCCACGCGACGCTTTTCTTGTCCCTCGTCCCTCGTCTCCCCGTTCTTCAAAGCCATTTTGCTGCTGCCTCCCCTCCAGTGCAGCTCCAAGGGGAGCCGGGCTCTGCGCTCCGAGTCCGTTTCCTCGGCTGACCCTCCGGGGTGGCTTCGATTCTCCAGGGTGAAATCCTGATGCGGACCGGCTGCGCGGACGTTTTGCTTCCAGGCAGGGGTGGAATTCCAATTGTTTTACTCCCGGTTCTGTGGGCGCGGCTTGGTGGGCATGGCAGGGGAAGGAGACTGCAAAATCTCCCGTCAGAGGCGGGATTGGCCGGTTCTCCGAACTCCTCAAAATTTCCACTTCCGGTTCTCCAGAACTGGCCAGAACCGGCTGAATTCGCCACCTCTGTTTCCAGGCCTTCCTATGATTTAGGGCTGCAAATTAAAAGAAACGTCTTCAAGTGACTTAGGAACGCAAAAAGGTTTGGGAATAAATATACAGCAGCCCACAGCTATTCCCTCATTAATCATTATCCTGGAATGGTAATAGCTCCGAGGGCGAGACTATATTTCTCTCCTCGAGAAGGATCAGATAAACAGTTTAGCCATTGAAAAAGTAAAAATCAACGCTGGATTCCACACAGCTTAACGAAAGTTAATGAGAACCAACCCAAAGACAAGCTTGGAAAAATCAGACAGCAAAAAAGTTAATCCTCTTGGAATTTAACTTTTATTTCGCTTGATGTTTGCATATTGCTGAAGATTTTTTTGTCTGACGGCCAGGTTTTTTTCTGAAGAGAATTTATATCTGTATTTCCCAGATTAGCTGATATTTTCACATTGCTTACGAGGGGGCATTATTCAACCCAGGCCATAATGCTTTCATGGTTTATTGGACGGCTCCCAATAGAGACTGTTTAGCAGGCATATTTTTGGAACCTTTTCCTGCTCGTTGGATACACAAAAAGCAATTTCCACAATTGTAGAACTGCGGTGGGGATCAGAAAGATGAGGTAAATTTGGGGATTGCTGGTGTGTTAAAACCCCTTTAGAAGTAAGAGGCACCCTTAAAATGTGAACTACAGTATGTGCATAAACTCGTGTAGAAGAATACACAAAATCTATAAAGTCCATTGACATATTTTTCCCAAGATGTCCACATGCCAAAACATGCAGGTCATGCGAGGCAGATTCCTGGACTCCTGGGTGAATCAAAGGGGGACTTACCTACTTACCTGAGGAACCTCTTAGCCCCAGGGAATTCTGGGAGTTGCTGAGGTTGGGAAACCCAGTGCTGTAGAGCCAGAAGCTTCCCTGCTTCCCAGCAGCTGGAAAGGGGCCTGCTGAGGACCCCCTCAGCCAAGGAGCTTCGGCCGTGGGGCCCAGCAGGGCGAGGCTGCGGCTCCCGTCCTCCAGATCGTGCCCCTCCAGGTGAGATCCACCCCTGCCCCCTGGACCTCCGAAAGGCCCTTTGAGGCCCCTGGCTCTGCTGGTTGGGCTGGGGCCCCCAGGGGCCATTCCATGCTGGAGGCAGAAGACGCAGCCTCTGGTCCCAGGGACCGACCCAGGTTGGATCCTGCACTGAATCATCACTCTGTTGGGCTCCCCTTTTTGTACTTTCGGGGGGTGGGGGGGAGGCTTGTGGCTGATTCAACCCCAGCACGAATGTCAAGGAGGCCACCTGCAGCACCTCTGGGAGAGCAGCCCCCTGGGGCTGTGGGTGATGGACCAGGGGAGGGGGGGTCCTCCCACCCCCTCAATCCTCCTCTGTCTCCAAGAACCAGGAGGCTTTCTTGCAGGAAGAAGGACGTCTGGTCCTGAGAAGGGCAAGGAAACACAGCCCCCCCCCCCGCCCAGCCCCCATTCCCAGGCAGGAAGTGGGCTGGTGGCAGGGAAGCCTAATCTGGCTCCTGCAAGCCAGCATCAGCGGTCTGTCGGGAGTCAGGAGACGGGAGATCTGCAAGCCATCTTGCAATCTGCGAGAGCGGATAAGGAGGAGAAGGATGGGCGTTTCTCCTGCCTCTTCTTCTCCAGGCGCCCCACGCAGGATGGTTGGGAGGCCCCCCCCCATCCCAGTTTCACCAGACCCTCGCCAGACCTCCAGTTCCCCCCAACGGGGAACCAGAGAGCTGTAAACAGCCGCTGGGGTGGGGTGCGGGGGAGAAGGAGGGAGAAGAGATGTTGGGTGCGGAGAGAGTCGGATGGCTTTGGAAGAAGGGGAAAAGGAGGGCTGCCAAGAAGTTGAGGGGTCTGAGAAAAGGCCGGGAGGCTGATGTGAGCAGGTGGGTGGGAGAAATCCTCCCGATGACGAGGTCTCAAAACTGGCCTCTCCCAGGGGCTCAGGGGGATCGGTCTAGACCAGGGTTAGGACTTCAACTCCCAGAATCCCCCAGCCAGCTTTGAAGCCTTCTAGGAATTCTGAGTGTCGAAGTCCTCCAGGGTTAAAGTTGCCAAGGTTGGAGTCCCTTGGTCTAGAAGGTGGAAGGATGACCCCTGCATCGCCAAGGGCTGGGACTCCATTTCTTGCCTTCTCTTGGCAGGGGCCTTCGTGCTGCGGTCTCCCCCCTCCCCCATTTATCCCAACAGCCTTCTTATAGCCTCCCCCCCCCCAAGGTCATCCTTGCAACAGAAACACCTACGGCTGGAAAGCAGTTGCTCCGTGCTCTGCAGCAGTGAATGGACTTCAACTCCCAGAATTCCCCAGCCAGCAACATGGCTGGCTGGGGAATTCTGGGAGTTGAGGTCCACTCATCTTAAAGCGGCTGAGGTTGAGAATCGCTGTCTTAGAAGACGAAATCACAAACCTCTTGGGAAGGTTGAACAGATTCCTGTGCCGAGGAAACAGTTGGATGAAATAACACCTGAGGATCCTTCCGACTTGTATATACTTTCCATGACTTTACGATTCCTGTAACCTCCAGGTTTTTAAACAATGCGCAGTTTCAATTTAAACTCCGCTCTTTCATTTTTGGGGGTGGGGGTGGGGAAAGAGAATTACATTTTCATTAAAAACAGAATCTAAAGATGAAGCTCTTTACGTGTCTCCTGGCTTTTGAGATTCCTCCAGAATGGCTTTTCGGCTTTCAATTGCCTTTCTCCAGAAAGTGACTTTAAAATTAATATGGCAGATGCTGGTATTTGTTTTGGGATGAGTGTTTGTATACAAAAGTGGTTTTGTGAGCTAATAAGGAAGAATCTGGGGAGGAGATGCAGAGAATACCTAGGAGTGCAAGTGACTAGGAAAAATGTGTGGTGTGTCCAGTACTTCTGCGTTAGAGAAGGTGACTATGGATGACATGAATGGAGACACCCAGAGAGGCAGAGACACACACCTGGCAGAGACACACACCTGGCCCTCTGGCTCTCCCTGTCTGGCCTGCATGAGGCCAATCAGAAGTTAGAAACCAAATGGCGCATGCCAAGCACACAATAAAACGGCTGCCTGGCTTTTGTTTCCAAGGCGGCTGCTCTTTCTTATGCTGCACACCTCCACAGCCCTCTGGGTCCAGCCCTCCACAACCGTCCCCGTTTCTCATGTAGCCCTGGGGAAAATTAACTGTCCACCCCGGGCTCCATGGATAGGTTTTCTCCATGATGATCTGGCCTAAACCGGCTCCTCCATGTCTTCTGAGGCTGCACTTATATCCACCCTGAGTCCATCTTGCTTGCTGCTAAGTCTGCTTTCCTTTCCTTCTGCTTTCCTATTAGTAGCATCATTTGTTCTTAAATTCCGTGCACGATGCATTGCCACAGCCCCTTAGGTACCATAACCCTCCATATTTACTCTCCTTTCTCATTACAATATTCTCTAATCTATCTGCAACCAATACGTGTCACGTTTTATAATCGGAAGAACAGAAATTAGACTGTTGCTTCCAGCTAATGGCGGCTTGCTAAAAATTGGACTTCTTGTTCCCAATTAAAAATGATCCCTATTATAGACCATTGGTGGAATTATTCCTGACTGCGATTGATAAATCAACTCGGCTCCACTGTCACTCGTATTTCCTGGCCTAATTCTGGATGCGGCACAGCTGCAGTTATGTACAATGATAGCAGCAGGAAATTTTTATTATCTTTATTTTACTTATCAAATTTATAGAGCCACCCATCTCACGAGCAAGTGGTTCTGGTGGTGTACAAGAAAATTAAAATAATAAATATCTGAAGTCATGATCATTTACAAATATTAAAGATAATTTTTCCCCTTCTTGTCTACATATTCTTTAACAGAAAACAGCCAAGGCAAACCTATCCCTCTGCCTAATCTTTGGAGGAATCAGCGTATTATGATACTGCAGCATGCTCAGTCTAAACAATATTTTTAAAAATCAATCTTTTTCATTCCAGTTCAATTAAAATTAATAATGCTGACTACTGAACAAAGTCAGTTAGCATTCTCCATCTTTCAAGATATGCATTATTTTTATACTCAGCCTTACTTATCTGCTGCCGAGAAAAAAAGCGAGACATTCAAAAGCAGGAAGCATTAAAAAAATATCGTCTATTGTTACATCTTAGTGTTGAAAGCAATGATTTCACCACTTTTATCTGGATTTTATTCATAATACCCATTGTGAAAAGAATGAGTAGCTCATACAAAAATGCATGTACAATTTTAATAACCGTAAACTGCAACCCCATTTATAGCTGATATAGTCTATAGCCTTTTTTGTGCAAATTACTATAAATCTACACATGGAGTTTTACTAACCTAAACTTACATTAAACCTCAGGGGCTCTATTAGCTAAAGAAATCATTTTAACAATTTTACCAACCTATGGTTCTGGACATACCTTATTATCTTATTAAATATATATATTTTAAGCCTTGTGGACAGAATACAAGGTTTTGAAATAAATACAATTGGCTAAATTTATTTATTTATTTATTTATTTATTTGATTTGCCAATTGTTTACAAGATAATAAGTATAAGTGTATACATAGTTGTGAATACATGAAATGGGTACATATAAGAAAAATAAAAGAATAAGAGAAACAATAGGACAGGGACGGTAGGCACGTTGGTGCGCTTATGCACGCCCCCTAAATCTATGACGTAGAAGTATCCAATCAAACCATGTTCAATCTTGGTTAAAAAAAAGTCACGAAGGCAGCTGCAATGGTCTGGTTGAAATTCCACAGGTTGGCATCTTGCCTTTTTTGACCATACTGTGTGGTTACCCCTGGCCTTGACACTACCGTCAATCAAAAGAAACTTCCCTGCTTCTCTAATTAACTAGGATTCTACAAGTGGACCAAAGCAGATGTTGTATATCACTATAAACAACATTTCAATCATTCTTGAAGAGGGAATTAAAGCCTATTTACTGGCCATGTCAGTTATCTTTGCTGTATTGTTCCATATTGCTGCTACTCAAATGTTTGGCGATCACTATGAAATAACCCACAATGGCTACTACTACAAAAATAAAGTTAGTGACGGCAACAAACAAAATCCTTAGATATAACATCAGATGAAAATGCCAGCAAGATCACTGTATAAGTAAACAGAAATTAAACACAAAATGGTGCCATCAGATCCAGACGAACTTCACACGCCTTCTGCTTATACAAATACCACACTGTAGTAAAAAAAAAACGACAACCCGCAACCCCAACCCTGCACAACTGTCCAATGAAGTATAATTCAACAGTTGAAAAGTTGGGGAAAAGCCAAGAAAAGATAACAAGCAAAACCACTAAGATCCCTCCCAGATTAAAAAATAGAAGAAAGAGGAGGAAGAAAGAAAGAAAGAAAACGAAATGAAAGAAGTGTTTGATTTTTGTGGGAGAAACAGTGTATGTGTGTTTGTCTCTGTGTGAGTGAGTGAGCATGTGTGCGAGAGGAAGAAAACAAGTGGTGTGTGAGAAAATGCGAATCTGTTGTGTGTGAGAGAGAAATATCTGAATGTTTGAGTTTGGAGTGCGAGTTTCTTTCTGAATGACGTGTGTTGAATTGTCTGTGTGCAAAAGAGAGAAACTGTGAGGATGAGAGAGTGAGCCAGGGTGCTTTGGGGGAGAAAAATTCAGAGGGAAAGAGAGGGGAGGAAGATAAAAGTTTGTTGGTTGAAGTAAAATCTCCTTTTAGGCTCACCAGGTGTCCGAACAGAGAAAGAAGAACACGGACAAAGGTAGGGAAGGGTGGACATGGGAGTCGCTTACCTTTTTTGGCATCCATCACAAAAATTACAGGGTGTGTGTGTGTGGGAAACTGGGAATAAAGGTACCCAGGTTTACTTGTATATGAAATTACTTTTTCCACCCTGAGAAAGAAGTTGAAAATCTCTGTTTTGAGGACCACATCTGCTAGTGATCATGTGGGCTTGATGGCTGCTTCATGAGAAGAAGGGCCTTTCTGAAACTTCATCAAAGTGGGACGACCCTTTGAAACTCCCCACAGCCCCACAATGTATGGAAATGTTCAAGTCGACCAAGTAAATACCCAAGGACATGATTAATGGAATCAGGGAAACAATACTTTTAGGAATCCTTAAATTGCTTTTAGAGTACGGTGTTCCCTCCATTCCAATTATTGCATTAGAACCTATAAATCCCACAGAACCCACATATCCCGCTGCGTATGCCCCGGCTTTTACCAAATTAATATTCCAGAATCATTATAATCATCATTTACTGATGTGAAAGAATGCATATAAAAATTCATAATAGTTTAATAGATTTTATTTTACATTCAATTCATATTGACGCTTCATATTGTAATGGAAATCCAACCGTTAAATCTGGAAAACTAGAATAAGCTGAAAAATATGAAGAAACTGATTACAATAAATTTGGGATATTTATTTATTGTTAAATTTCTACACTGCCCATCTCACCTATGAGATTCTGGAAGGTTTGCACCAACATCATAAAACCCTATAAATACACAAATAAAAACATAACTTAAAAACCGCATTAAAAACAAGTTCAAACTTATGTCCATTTGAAGTACTTTGGTTCATAAATGGTGGCCCCACAACGGGCCATTTCACCTAATTGAAGGTTACAGACAGACAAACCTAATCAGGAGTTTTGGTCACATATAAATAGATTGAGCTTTGTATGTTGTATGCTCACAGTCTTTAACTCACCTGGTCAAGCAAGCGGTGGGAATACAAACATGGTATGATAACTTGGCCAGACATCAGAAAAGGTCTTTGGTGTCCCAAGATAAATAGTCTTTTTCTGACCCTCAAGATGAACCCTTCTCCCATTATCCTGGTCTTCAGAATCACCTTCCTTTTATTTTTGAGCAACTCTGAAGACCTTATTGTTGTTGTTGTTGTTGTTGACAATTGAGACATCCTGACCAAATCCTAACTCATTCCAAACACACAAGTCTTCCTGGACACCACTCTCCCAGGCTTCCCTCGGCTCACCTCTCCTACATCGGCACTGGGGAACGATGGCGCCTGGGTGACCTCTGGACTTCAACTCCCAGAGTTCCCGAGCCAGCAGTTGAAGTCCAGAGGCCGTCAAGGGCCCATCGTTCCCCACCCCTATCCTACATGGATAGGATCAGAATGTTCTTGGGCTTTTTCTCACCTATCCTGGCTCTTCTGGTGTCTTTCATTTGACCCTTATGAAAAATGCTTTCTATTTGTTTCTTGACTTCTTTTACTGACCCGGTTCTTCTGCCATGGACTCTCAACTCTCACCAGCCTGAAATCTGCTTTCTGGACTTCCAAAGTCTGACCACAAATTCCCAGTCCCAGGAAACTCTGGCGCTGTGGGGCTGCTTTCCCTCCCCCTTCCTTCCTCCTCTTCTCAGGGGCGCCTGCGTCTGTCCTTTGGTCCCTTCTTCCATCTTCTCCTGCGATCATCAGAAAAGGGGGGGGGGGCGTTTTGGAGAGCCTGTGTTGGCAGAATGTATCTCTCAGCAGTTTCCATGGTAATTTAAAGGCCCCGTCATGATTATTTCATGCTTCCTGGAAAGTCCATGCATTTGTGGTCAGGGGCTGTTTTTATCCCTTCCCTCTGCAAGAGTTGGAGGCAGGAAGGTGAGAAACCGGGATCCTTGGATCAGAATGAATCATTCCGTCAACACGGACCAGCTGGAGGGTCCCAGGAATGGCCTGCAAAGGGAAAGGGAGGGGAAAAAAGGGGGGAGGACACTCACAGTCTGAACCTAAATATCCCTATCAGGTTCCTGGCTTGTTACATTTCTTCCTAGTTTGCAGTTACTTGATTCCGTAATAAAGTATCTTATGGGAAACGAGTGAAACTGTTGAGCTCCAGAGAAAGAGGGGTCATTGCAAGGGACCATCACCGAAACCTTCGCCTTTTCATTCCACCTACTCAGCAGTGCCATGTGGGCAATTCTCTTGGAATCCTGAGTAGGTTTTTCAACATTTATAGTGTCCTGGGAGGATTTTATGCAGCTGTCATAGCAGTCAGCCCCAAGCTCAGTCTGTCTGGGAGTCGAGCTCCAGCTGCAGGCCTTGGACTAATATATGCAATATGTCTGCCTCCATCCAAAGTTTAACAAGCTTTGTTTCAACAAAAATTATAGTCTGACTATCAAAATATACATTACATAGAGAGGGAAAGCAAACATTTCCAAACGCACAAACCAAAAGCAGAAATTGCACACGGTTGGTTCAATAGTAGAAGCAAATCACTCTCACTAGATCAAACCAAACTCTGCCCAACAACTGGCTGCTCCTATACACACATGATTCTACTGAGCCATTTAATCACTTAATCTCTCGCGATCTCCCGTCCTGACATGATGTTTCCCCTCCCTCTCTTTGGGAGGGAGCCCCCTGCTAAGGTCCCGCATGCTCCGCTCTCTGGGTCCTGGCTGAGGGGTCTTGTTTGCTCTGACGGGAAACGGAGTGTCTGGATTGGAACCGGCTAAGAAGGATGGTCAGAGAAGCCGAGTTTGTGCAGCAGCCTAAGAGAATGGAGTACAAGCACTGCATTTATTTCGGAAAGAGGGACCCAAATGTATATTGGCTTTCTTGGATTTTTCCTAATAGACTTCAGATTCCGTACAGTGCAATTCCATAACCCTCTTGCCAATTACTTTCTCTTCTTCCTAAGTCACTCAAGCCTCGCCTTCCATTTTTTCCCTCCAGGACGAGATCAGCTGCCGTTCTTATAATTCTTAAGGGGGGATAAACTCCTTTTTATGTCTCAGTGCTACTATCTGGAAGGAGGGATATTGGAAACCCTCTTGGTGGGCCCCTTCTGTGCGAGAAACGGTTAGGACGGAGGCAGCCTGAACCTCCTTTCACCCCCCGCCCTGGCAAAACAGGAAGAGGCTTTGAGGCAGAGAAATGGGGAGCGTCCTAGGCTTGGCCTCCATCCGGGTAGCTGTGTAACCAGGCAGACTCCGTGTGGAGGCCTTCAGGGGAGGGTTTCAAGGGGAGGCCAAATTCCCAAGGATGTTTTCCAGAAAAAAAAAAAAAAAGTATACGTTCAAATATTTAAAAAAGCAACAATTGTACACCCAGAATTCTAAAGAAAAAGAGCATTGTCAGTCCAGGCTGAGAAATACTGTCTAGTTAAAGAAACTCCTTTTTGAGTCAGCTTTTGGATTTCTGCCCGAGTTCATATGGCTTGAAAGATTGTCCTGACCTGAGCCGGAAAATTAAAAAACATTCCAGTGGCTCCTTTGCTTGTGACTTTTAGTGAAAAGATGAAGGTGCAGACTATTTTTTTGTCTTATTTGTAGTTTGCTAGACTTAGGATGGTTTGAGCCCATTTTTAGAAGCTCCATTCCATTTATTCAGGCCTTTCAAGTTAGATGCTGTAGGAGGCGCTGTTGTGCCATTCCAGGAGACTTCGGGAAGATGGCCACTTCTGCCGGCTACCCTCCCGGAGGAAGGAAGGAAGGAAGGAAGGTTTCCCCCTCTGAAAGGTTTTCTCTCCACTCGGGGGGGGGGGGGGGCCCTCTTCGCTGCTTCTCCCTTTTCCCCAACCGCTCCGTGTCCAATCCCAGCTATTATTCCGAATTCTCTCCCCATTTTTCCCCTTTTCCATTTTTGCTTATCCTGGCCATTCCTTTATTTCTGCAAGTGGCTCCTGAGCAAATACCTACCTTTTGTTATTTAAATGTTTTGTTGAGTTGTGCTCCAACCTTTAACCAATCCTCTCTCTCTATATATATATACACTAAAGGAGACAGACGACTTGTAGCTCAGGGTTTAACTGGGGGCTCCTTGGCGCCCTCTGAGCTGGCTTGTTTCCTGGCAGATGCTTCAGTACTCTTCAGTAGGTAACACCATCGTCAGTGCTGGTGTCATCAACAGGACTAGCACTGATGGTGTTACCTAGTTTGGTAATGAAAAGCAAGAACAGCAGCAAGCTCCCTCAACTCTTGATAAGGCCCCAGCCTGAAACTTGGGATGGTCTACCTGAAGAGAGGAAGCCAGAAGGTGACCCACCTTTGCAGCTGGATATTGGCATCCTGCCTATCCTGTGAATCGGGGTCCACTCCAAAGCCCCATACATGAACCCTGCGGAAGAATTATTTGGCAGACCCCAATATCTCAAGTGGGATGACGCACCTGCTGCCTGAAGAATGGAAGCCAGAGAAAATCTGAAGGTGGCAGGAAATTCAGGCAACGGGCTTAGGAGACGACTTGAAACTTTTAAATTCAGCCCAAAGGGGCTTTTTTTCAAGAGGCAGCTGGACTTTCTGGTTTTTCTTTGAAGACGTTTCGCTTCTCATCCCAGAAGCTTCTTCAGCTTTAAATTCAGCATTTTTAAGAATTCTGTCTTCAGATGCCTGTCAGCCAAGCCCCGTTTCCTTGATCTGGGCTCAGTCTAAAAGGGGAGGATTGTTTTTGTTACTGAAGAAACGTTGAAACGTATGAATTGCAGGTAAAACCCTCTTTCTTTTCCGTGGCAAGATTCTTCAGGCATGGTATCTGCTCCAGCCACATTTCTTACACGTTTATTTATTTTAAATGTTGGCATGCTGCCCATTTCCTTAACAGGTCAGGATGGCTTGCAGAAATGCAATTAAAGCCACAGAAATATCATTACAGTAAAAACAACCTTAAAACTTATTAAAGCAATAAAACAATGCACTTTAAATAATTAAATATTAAAAGGCCTGAGCAAGCAAAGTCATATATTCTGAGCCCACTGGAGCTGGGCGGCCAATACATTTCATTAATTAAATAAATAAATAATGAAGAGGGGGCTTCGGTTCCAGCGGCATCTTTCCCACCAGGCCGCCATAGAAAAATCAGAATGAACAGCCAGGACTAAAAGTACCCCTAGCAGATGCCCCGGGGGGTGGTCCACTGATGACCAGAGGTGCCAGGAAGACCTTGGAGCAGCTGCTCGTCCTGCAACTGGGTGTAAAGCATTTTGCAAACCTCCCGAGTGCCTGGAGTTGGGTTCAGAAGACAACTACCAATTGCTCTGATGTGGGGCCAGAAAAAGGTCCAGGCATGGCCGTTGACGTCCACAGAGCTTAAAGTTGCCACGGCTGGGAAACACGGCCTTAGACCTCAGTCAGGCCCAGCTGGTTGATCTCCTGGTGCACGTCAACCGTCCTCCTTGCTATCGCCAAATAGCTGACCAGCCCGGAGATTGGACCCAGCAGGGCCCCAAAACCTGATTCTTAAGGGAGAGAATGACAGGCGTTTCTCTCAGCCTGGAGGTCCCGTCCATGGAACCACTGAGGTCTTGTCCGTCTTGGGCTTCAGTTTGTCCTGCCACATCCGGCCCTTTGCAATCCTTTGGAGTCATTCCGAGATGGCCAACCATACAGGAAAGGCCAGGCCCAAAGGAGACCAGGGCCTTCGTGGCAGCTTATGGGCCCCACAGGATCACTCCAAGGGGGGTAAGCAACAGTCGTCCTCCCCTGGCCCGGAAAGTTAGGAGCAGAACCTCTGCAAAGGGGCACCTCCAGCCTCACTCCCCCAACCACTCCAGGGTGCAACCGCTACGAGGAGAGCTCCGGGAGGCCCTCAAATGCCACACACATACCCAACTCCCCCTCCCCATTTTTCCTAATGCATCCTACGATTGGCAGCAGGACTAAAGCACATTTACACAGGTGTGCTCCTCCAATTTATCCTGCCCAGTGCAAGCGCCTTCCCGTGAGGCATTCAGTCGGTCTGACTTTCGCGAAGACCACCTCTCCCTCTCCCGGGTCCAGTTCTAGCAGCCCTTCTGCCATTCCACATTTTGAGGCAGGCATGGAAAACAGAGCCATTTGCCATTTGGGCTCCCAAGTCGTTTGTTTTCCCTTCAACTCTGCACCCTCCAGCTCTCCCTAAACAGCAGCAAACCGATCCAAGGTTTGAGGCTCTACCAGCTTCGCTTGTCTTTCAGCGGGAGCCGAGGTGGGTCGTCTGAGGCCTCTCCCAAACGTCCACGCAGAAGGGAGCGAAGTCTGTCGGTGTTTGAGGAACAGCCTCGTGTGCAGACAGACAACGGGGCAACCTCTCCATCCGATCACTCCGAATTCCTCTTGCCCGAATTTGAATCCCCGTTTTTAGGACCCGGCTCACTCCTCCTGCAAGGCCGCTCAGCAGAGAACGCAGGGGGGGCCCTTGGAAGCCCATCTCCTGCCAGCCTTTTTCCAGCCCCCACCAGGAAGACAAACGCCTCTCTTGGAAAAGGCCCCTGCCTGCCGCCTCTGGTCAGCGGTGGGACGATCTACGACGGAAAAATGTGTCTCCTTCTGTGCCACAAAGAACGGGAGCTCAGCTTTGACTTCGTGGCCATTTCCCCCCCAAATCCTTCCCCACAGAGAGGGGCTCACATTTCAAGCCATGTTAAACCAATAATGACTCCACCGTTTTCTGGCACTTTTGATACTATGGCGAACGAAGGTGCTTCACGTGTGATCTTCTCCCTCACTGGGATTCGGGGGGGGGGCCTAACAAATAGGTGGACTGTTTCCCAGACCAATTCTGTTTTTAAGACCCCCAAATCCTGTATAAACAAGTCCTCCCTCTCCCCTCTTTAATTGGTTCCCTTTTGTTTACGGCCACCTCCGTCTCCGCCTGCCAAATCCTTCAGATTGCTCAAAGTTGGATCACTGAAGGCTTATTGTTCGGACTCCCTGGACTCTCTGGCTGCAATTCCTGCCTTCGAGGACTGGACGCTGATTAGATTCATCTGTGTCGGAGCCCCTTCCATGGGCTCCCTTTCCGTGGCTGGGAGACCGGGCCTTTCCCTCCCCACGGGCAGAAGGGCGAGGGCCGCTCCTCCGGCTCTCTTCCAAGGGACGGGTTTGACCCAGCTGGGCAGAGACCCTTCTGGCTCCTGGCAGGTGTGCCGCACCTGGCTCCCTCCTAGGCGAAGTCATGGCCGAGCGTCCAGTGGGGGGGGGCTCTCCTTCCTCGCCTGGAATCGAGCCCCCTGGCCACCTCCTTAGGACCCTTTCCTGGTCCATCTTGGCAAGGGGGCTTAGTAGGAGAGCCATCCCTGGTTCCGATCATCGGCTCTACCCAATTTCTGCAGCCCTCAGTGAAGTCCCAGGTACCTTAGCAAGACAGAAGGTTCCCATTTGGGGATAAAATCAGTCCAAAAAGATGAATTCTGCGATTTCCCCCCCTAAGAGGTCAATTTTGCCTGCCTCCCAACAGCTTTGTCCTTAAAGTCTATTCCGAGGTCCACTAGTAGGACATCTCAGAGAGGACCAGACCGTGCCCAGGCTGCTGCCCAGAGGCCTCCAGGCAGACATCTGCTTCAGCACCAGGGAGGCCTCACGGGCTTCCACAGAACCTCCTTCCTCCTCTACCTGCAAACGGACTCTGGTTCCTGGGCGTGCAGACTGGGCTGCGTCAAAGGACTCTAAACTCTTCTCTAGGGAGCAGGAATCCTCTCCTGGCCGGAGGGATGCCTGCATCATCGCCACCAAAGCCGTCCAAATGGAAGCGGCCACAGGGTAGCTCGCAGGATCCTCTTTCTGCCCACCCCCCACCCGAAGGTGGCAATTCTGGGCTGGTTTTTCAAAAGTGACAATTGCAGTGAAATCCTCCGGGATCCCTCCTCTGCCAGGATGATTCAGGATCTGGGCAATTCCCTCTGGGCCTTTCTCTTTCTCTTCCGGTCACTTTGGGGAGGGGGGTGGAGGAGGGTGGAAGGGCCCATCCTTGACCTTGATGGGGGGAGGGCCTCCTGGGGGGCTTCTGTTCATCAGACCTCCCCTCCTCCGGCCTTTTTCTCCTCCAGGGAGGGTTCAGCCTGGGGGGGCCTTTGCAGCGGATCTCCTCCTGCCACCATCCCTTCAACCAGCCTTTCTCAACCTTGCGGCTGGAAGAGGCCTGGACTCCCAGAAGTCCCCCCGCGACGACAGGGCTGCTGGGGAATTCTGGGAGTTGAAGTCCAGCCACTTCAAGTGGACACTGCAAGGCCCCCAACGGAGCCGGCCAGGCCTCCCCCTCCCTCCCCCAGCAGCGCCGGGCCCCGCGAGCGGCTCTGCCGGCGGCCGAAGGGCGGGGCTGGGGCGCCGAAGGGGCCCCGGGGCCCTTCACGGAGACGAGGGCAAAGCGGGGCTCCCCGGGCGCAGCGGCGGCGGCAGCTCCGGTCCCCTCCCAGGCCGCGCCTCCCCCTCCTCCTCCCCCTCGGAGGGTCCGAGGGCGACCGCCCCCCCACCCGGCCCCCAAGTCGGATCCGCTCCGGCCTCCCGGGCTGCAGGGCGGCCGGCCGGGAGCGCCGCGGCAGCAGGAGCCGAGGGGGGAGGCGGGGGCTCCCTTCCAGCCCTGGGAGGGAGGAGGCCTCGCCACGGCCCCCCGCCCAGCCGCCTGCCCCGCCCCCGCCCCCCCCCCCCCCC
>NW_020716944.1:107833-135398 GCF_900518725.1 Notechis scutatus | reverse complement strand
GCCGCCGCCGCTCAGCCATGGCCCGCCGCGGACTCGCCCTCCTGCTGCTGCTCCTGCTGGCCGCCCTGCACGGCCCCCACGGTGAGTGCCCGACGGAGCCGCCGACGGCCGCGGGGCGCTGGGGGACAGGTGCGCGCGCGGGGCTGCTGAGCCGGCCGGGGCTCCCGCGGGGAGGGAGGCGGCGGCCCCCGGACGGGCAGCGCGGAGCTCGGACCGGTTGGCCCGAAGCGAGAGGGGCGCGCGGGAGGATCCTCTCCGGAGGGCCGAGCCCCTGCCAGCCTTCGCGGGCTCGGGGGGAGAGACCCGGCGGACCCCGCGGGGCCCGGCCTGCCTTGGAGGGGTCGCCTTTCCGGCAGGGCCCCCTGCCCGTCCCGTCGCTTCCCCCAGCCCGCAAGCGTGGAGCCCGTCTGCGGCGAAGCCCGCCGCGCTTGCGGGGCCTGGGAAGCCCCTGGGCTGCTTCTCCTCCTTTCTCTCCAGGGAAGGTTAGAGGGGCGAAGGAGCCCCCCCCCCCCTTCCCCCCCTTGTTCTCTCCCCCCAGCTCTGTTGTTGACTCTTTCCCTCTCCCTCGACCTGCTTCCAGGTGAGGCTCTCCCAGGGTTCACTTTTCCAGCCCTTCTGTCTGTCCTGAGTCTGTCCCATCCATGTTCCTGTCTGAAAGGCTGCCCCCCCGTTTCCTCCCTCCGGAGGCTCCCCGGACCCCGAAGGGTTCCACCCCCACCTGCATTTCTTTGCATTTCTTGCTCTGAACGGCAGTCTGGGTTAAAATCAGGACTAAGTGATTTCGAAGCTGCCCGAACTCTTTCCCCAATCCCGCTGCTCCTGTATGATTTCCCGGGGATTTTGCCCTCAGGAAAGGCCGCTGATGGGGCACAGTCTGAGAGCCAACTTCGACCTAGCAAAGGTGGAGGGAAGCTTTCAGATGTTTAGGAGAAAATATTTTTAGCAGGACGAATCAAATGTGGAGGATCAGTCAGTTCTGGGTTTTAGAGCCACCCTTCATAGAAGGTAGGTAAGGCACCTCGACTCCTTTGTGGGCATCCACTTTTCAGTTGCAGACGAAGAAGCGGCCTCCGCAGCAGCTTCCTTTCAGAGAGGCTCACCTGGGCCAGAGGTCGCTTGGGTCTCCCCTTCTAAGCAAGTTGGGGTGAAAGGCGCAGGATTGAAAAACAGAGGCATAATATTCCCAGGGGCAGCATAAGCCACTTCAGCCTGCAGATAGTTTACATCATAAAACAACCTTTAAAAATGATTCCGCTTTCAATGTTATCTTATACACCACACACACACACACACACACACACATCGGTGAATTGATTTTAATGCCCTTTTTTGCTGAACGCAACTGCAGAACCACACTTGTTCCGCTAGAGAGGAATCTGATAACTTTTCATTCTGTTCCCTGAATTATTCTGCATCTCCGGCTTCTAGTTATGGAGAGAGAAAGCTACATACCAGCGTTGTGCATGCTTGAGATAAGATTCACAAGAAGGTGTTTCTGAATGCACAGAAGAGCATATACCGCGTAATCCTGCAAATAGGCAGACCTGCTTTAATAGGTTGCACGCAGCATTTTGCACACACTCTCTCTCTCTCTCTCTCTTTCTCCTCTGGCCGCTCTCTTTGTCTTTCCTCTTGTGAAGGTCTGATTAACTTTGTAATCTGCAAAATTAGGAATCCTGATTGCACAGGATTTCCAACCCAGCGGAGGCTATAATTAGGATTAAGTTGCATGTGTTTACATCCTTGTTTTTAGACTTTCCTTGACAGTGGACAAGCCATGCTTCTCTGGGCATCTTTTTTCCAAAGGAGCTTTTCTTTTCATTAGGAAATTAGGCATTAGGAAAAATAGCCGAATAATAATCTACCAATAATAATCTATGGGTAAGAAAAGAGGACTAATTACGGTTGCTTCTTGTTACAAATTAATTAATCCAAAAATGTTTCTCCGAAGAGCTCAGCTTGTCCTTGAACAGAGCTGGCATGGAAAAGACTTTGCATAACTTTTGGCACTCCAGAGCCAGCCGCCTTCTCTCAACCTTGGCAACATTTAAGGTCTGTGGACTTCTCCCCCCCCCCCCCCAATTCTGAGAGTTGAGGTCCGCATATCATGACCTTGCTACGGTTGAGAGAAGCACAACTCTGGGCTATCCCATCATTTTCCACCTGCAGTCCATATATTGAAAGGCTAAATTCTTCCATTTTTTGAAAATCGTTTGCATGTCACAAAGTTGTATTAGAGAACAAGCTGAGAGAATACATTTTCTTCAACCTGGACGGACAATGAATGCTTCTCTATGGTTTTAAAAATAATTCAATTTGGAGATCATTGCCCAGAATCCAGTCTATCCCCTTCCTTGATGTTTCTTGCTGCTGCTGCTGCTGCTGCTAATCTTAAGCCCCGGGGCGCAGGTGGTTGAGAGAGGTATTCATACCTGGAGGCATCAGAGGACATCTGGGCATCAGTTAAAATCATCCCTCCATGCCTGCTCCACAGTGAGTTCACCCAGGGATCACCCAGACCACCAGTCCCTTGCATTAGCCACTCACTACCTTTATAATACTGCATTTTTAATGTAAAATAGGTTGGATATCTTCATTGTCTTTTAAATTTTGAAGCTCCCTGTGCAATTAACACTTTGAAATAGAGTAATCATAACAAGGAGACCTAAAGGAAATGGACACAAGGACTAGAAGGGGTTCAACCCATTGCAGGCAAGCTGGGTTGGAGTCCAAAAAGCTAAAACTAAGAACAAGGTAAGGAATGTTTTGTTTTTGCCTGTAAGGAGGATTTGGAGCCAAGTCTGAAATAAAAGACAAGAGGGTGGTTGGTGTAGAAGGGCTTGGAAAACTGTGGAAAGGCAGAATTGCTTTAACGCTTCATTTGCATTGCCTGATTTTTTTTTCCCTTGGAAGAGAAACCATTCATGGCACCATTGAACGAGGGTAAACCGTAGCTCAAGACCCTTCAAGGCAAGAATCCACTGTTAGCAAATCCAACTCTACCGAACCAAAAAAGATGATTTGCAGTCCAAGGCAGCATATTTAGCGCTCCCTCCTCCCCTCCTGTTCCCCCCCCCCACACCTTATAACCCTGCAAGGTAGTTACAGGCCAAAAGTAAACAGTGGGCAGCCACGGGATGCAGTCCTGGAAAACTGGAGCTGCAGATCAGTCAAGTTGGCCGAGCTCTGGAGTCGGCCAAAGTAAGTTGCACCAGCAAGTTGCACCAAGCTCCCCTTCATAAACTTCAGCCTTTACCCAGAGTTTAGAGTTTGGTGGAGCCTGGGAAACAAGGAATTTGGCATGATGCCTTGTTCTCTGCAAAGGGTCAGACAGTTTGTTCCCCCCCACAGTGTCTTTGTGTCCAAGATGGAGAAATGCAGAGGTGTTGGGGTTGCATCTGGTCCGGATCCCTTCCCAGGGAGCATGGAATGTCAGGTGGGGCTGGTCCTCCATTTAAGCCTCTTTCTGTTGGATGGAACCAGAAGGATGCTTATCAAATTTGCAAATGATTGCAAGCTGGAGGAGATTGTTTAACACCTGGGAGGGGGAAGAATCCCAATTCCAAATGACCTTGGTAACCTCCAGCCTTGGGGCAAATCCAACAGACTGATGTGCAACATTTGTTTTTGATTGGGGAGACCTAATGATTCCTCTTTGAATTATACCCATGTTGGTCCCTGTCCTGCTTGTCCTGTTTCACCACAAAACAGACCCCTCCCCCCCTTGCATAGAAACTGTAGATCTCGGCTTTCTATTTTTGCAAATTAGACACATCCAGACTCTTATGGCCCAGACTGGGGGGGGCTTTTGCAAACCCCGCTGGTTCATGCGCTGTGCTTCCCTTTCCCTTTTAAAGAGCCGGACACGATGTTCCCAGTGCTATTTACAATGGAATGGCTGGCTCCCCCTGATTTGGGCCAGCGCTTCTGTTAATATAGTCCAACATTGCATTGGCCTTTTGAACTCCATCCTGCCACTTGTTCACGGGAGAGGTTTAGAAGAGAGTTATCAGGATGCGAAAAGTTTTTGGAAACCAAGGCTTCTTGTTTTGGTCTCTGGTTTGGTCTCCTCCTCCTCCTCCTCGGAAAAACAATTAGCTGAGAAAATGTCCTTCATGACAAAATGTATTGTGGATTTTGTAAGGTATCTCTACAGTAAACTTACTGCCCCCCTTTTAATAAATATTTCAGGGCACCCCTGCCCCGTTCCTTCATAGGCATCCAGAACAAGCCATAATGAAGTGACACGTTTTAAGACAACATGATCTGAACAATCCAATGGCTGTTATTTGTGCAATGACATTGTGTCACAGGCTTCTTCTCCATCCAGCGCGTGTGGCTTTTATTGTGGGTTGCAGCCAGCTCCTTCTCACATTGTAGCCACTTCTTTTGCATAGCAACAGGCAGCCTGCAGGGTAGATAATGGGGGACGCTTGCGCTGCTTTCTGAGTTGCCATATACAATCTGTTGCTTCTGTGTTGCGTTATTGCCAAGATTTTTCTGTTCACTTGGGCTCTTTTGTGCTGCTGATAGCTTTGGGCTATCATCAAAAGGATCCCTTCCTTCCTTCCTGCCTTCCTTTGACCTTAAAACGATGAGCGAGGTTTTCTGACTGATAAGGGGGGGGAGGGAGAACCGGTTATCTCCCGGTCCTGCCACAAGGCAGCTGGGAGGAAAACGCTTCCAGCGCTTGTGGGAGGGAAGGAGCAGCAGCTCCTAACCGTTCCAAAGTCTTGTAAGGGTGTCCACCCTTATCTTTGAGGGGCGTCTCTGAAGCAGGACTTGGGATCATCGGCCTCTTCTGCCGGTGCTTGGGGGGGGGGGGGGGAAGCGGGGGGGGGGGGGGAGAACTTCAAACATTCCCAGCTGCGCCCAAGACTAACTGGCAGGGAGACTGAAGCCCACCCGTACCTGCCGCCCCCTCAGGTTTGTGGTTGCAAACTTGGAGGAGGGCCGAGGAGAGCTTGGCCCTCCCTCCCTGCCCAGGACGGCTCCTGCATAGGTGGGGGGAAGTGGGGGGTTTGCATTCAGATGTCTTTCTTCTCTCGTCTGCCTTCTCATGTGGCCCCGGGGTCAAATTATTTGGCAGGAATAACACTGGGGAGGCCAAGTGCCTTTCAGCTCCCCTCTTTATCGCGCGGGTAATTGCCGCCAGGACAATTAGCTGGCTCCTTTTAAAAAACCCGCTAATGCCCGTTCCAGTTTCTCACCCTGCTTTTGTCTCCCGAAAGCCACAAACCAGGACGACGAGGACGAAGACGAAGCGCTGGGATTGTTTGTGCCCTGTCAGGCAGGTTGTCTGAGGCCTTTGTTCCTTTGTTCTGCCCTGCAGGGAAGCCCATCAGCCTGACTTACCGCTGCCCCTGCAGGTATTTTGAGACCCACGTGGCCAAGTCCCAGATCAAGCACCTGAAGATCCTGGCCTTCCCTGGATGCCCCCTTCAGGTCATGTAAGTGTCTTCTTCTTCTTCTTCTTCTTCTTCTTCTTCTTCTTCTTCTTCTTCTTCTTCTTCTTCTTCTTCTTCTTCGCACCTCAGATGCCGTCCTTCGGGAAACCAGCCCCCTCTCTCTCCCTCCCTATATTTTGAGATTCAAGGGTGGCACTTAATTAGCCTGCAACAAAAGATACGAACTAGCAGGATCTGAGTGGAAAAGGAGGTCAGTCTTCATTCGAGATCTGATTCACAAGTTCTCCTCCTCCCACAGCTATTGTGAAATTTGAGGTCATTCTGTTTATTTTCAGTGGTGTTTATGTTTAAAAATGTTACTATTGCTATGATTTTTATTGTGGGTTGCAGTGTTTTTAGGAAACCTGATTTTAATCTAGCTGGGAAAGAGAATGGTGTTCAGCCTAGAAAAATTATCTTTGTATTTGAAATGGCGGAAGCAGAGGCTGAGATCTGGAGTGAGTTCACCGGCCCACTTAAAAAAAAAAAAGGAAAATATCCGAATCCTCCTATTTTTTATGAAACTCAAAGGAGATTTTCCTGAATGTAAACAGAAAAAAAATATCAGCAAAGGGACATGAGAAGTTTTTCTGCCCTCTTGTGGCTTCTTAGCATAAATGGTTTATGTCATCTAGAAATTTAGGTTTAATTCATCAAGATGATTAAATTAACTGCATGGGAAAATTATGGTCTTGGCCAATAATTGCTCAATTGCTGTCACTGTTCCAGTGAAAATTTTGTATTTTATTTTGCATATGTTTTCTCCCTCATGAACAATGACAGTTTGTGGTTAACATCTGTATTATTTCCCCCTTTCTGCTCTTTCTTTTCTGCTTTTGTCTACTATAAAAACAGAGTAAATGTTGCTTTCCTTATCCAGCTAGTTTACATGTTAATCCTTGGTGATATCAGTTGAATGCTTCATTTATGCTTCAAGCTGTATTTTATATGAAATGGATTTTTTAAAGGAAAAAAAAATAGAACAAGGAATAGACTTGATTAAGGCATATTGCAATGCAGCCTTCAGAATCCGACTTCATGGAGTCGATTGTGACTGGCAGCCCCATTTCCCCTTACATTTGCTCTGCCTCCCATTTTTCCCTGGTGGGCAAATCTTTCTATTTTTAGAGGTCTCCAGAGGCTTGTTTTGTATTAGCTTTTATCTTGTGGGTTCTTGATTCAGTTGCATTTGCTGCTATTTTCTATTTTATGGTATTTTGCTGTTTATATTTTGATTTTGTTTTATTTTTCATTTATAATTCTCCTTTTGTAAACTATCCCGGGTCTTCTGGGAAATAAAAATGATGCAGCTATAAAAACAAAACCATAAATAGTTGCATCTGTTTGGTGAAGAGTTTTACAACTCAGCAGCAAGTTATAATTTATGGATGGTTTAGGCTGTGGTTTCTCAACTTTGGCGACTTCAAGGTGGGTGGACTTCAACTCCCAGAATTCCCCAGCCAGCCCACTACAGCTGGCTGGAGAATTCTGGGAGTTGAAGTCCACCCATGTTAAAGTCGCCAAGGTGAAGAAACTCTGGTTTAGGCCATGAGATTCAGCAGCCTTTCTCAACTTCGGCAAGGTTGAGATGCGTGGCCTCCCAGAATTCCCCAGCCGGCACCTTAAAGTTACCAAACGCTGAGTTACAAACCCAGAAAATGACTTTTTCTACCTCAGATTAGTCTCTTGATTCAATTTAGTCTCTAATTGTGATTTTGAAATCAGAGTCCCTCCCTCCCATTGCCTCTTAATTGGAAATGAGGCATTACTTAGGCTTTGTTTACTGGTTTGACAGAACTGGATCACCTTGTCAGGAGTAGCAATTTTTTTCTGAGCAGATTAATTCTTCCAAGATGCCAAGTCCTGGTTTTGTTCTTCTTTTACGAAGGAAATTGTAAATTTTGTTTGGCAGATTTAATGGCAGAATGGATCAAAATAGGCAAACATGTTTGAGGGAGTGTTCTGAAAGAATATCAGGTCTCCTGAGTTTCACCTAAGGAGCTTCAGGCGGTTTCCTGTTTTCAGGTTTTTTTTTAAAAAAAGGATGCTTGTGTGGAAAAGGTGGGGGCCTAAAAAACGGCACCATTTGTGGTGTCTAGAAGGGGCAGCAGAAGTCGCAGAGGTTGGAATAGGACTGACAGAGTGCAAGGGGTAGCAGGCAAAGGAGGACAGAGATTCTGGCCCTGAGGGGTTGCAAACCCCGATCCCCTGGGCATACTCGCCCCCTGGACTAAGGTGGTCCCAGGACAGAGCATCTGTTCCCGTGGGTCAAAAGAGGCAAAAGGGTTTAGTTCACCAGTGCAAAAAAAAAAAGGGGGGGGGCTGCTTTTAATCTATTGGGTTCCTAGGCATCTGCAGGGCCACCAGCTTCCAGTGCCAGTCGCCCGTCCAGTTTCTTTGACTGCCAAGGGCACCACGTTGAAGGTGTTTCTCTCCCTGAGATCTCCTGATGACCTTCTCTCCTGGCTGCTTGATCCATCCGGCGACCCAGATGCGCCCCCCCCCCCCCCCCCCCCCCCCCCCCCCCCCGCGGCAATCTTCCGGAGGGCATTCAAGGCTGAGCTCTGGCAGATCAATTTTGATTATTGAGAAGGGTTCTTAGTGCTACTTAGCCACACATTTTGCCATTGTTTGGATTTACGACTTGTGGTTGGCCTGGCCATCGCAGCATTCCCACCGTCAGACGTATGTTCATGATTTGGGCACGGGGCATTTGGATGCTGGTCTCCTTCCACCCTTGCCAGGGCTGTGGGCCTTCCCCAGGGGCCTTTGTCTTCATGTGAGGTGGCCAGAGTAGGATCCCTTTGAGCCTGGTCATCCGTGTCTCAAGTGAGAACTTGAGTTGATTTGTTCAACAAACCCGTCGGTTTACTTTTGTGGCTACCAGGAATTTTCGCCACTCCCAGGGTTCAAAAGTGTTAGCTTTCTTTTTATCCTGCTTCTAGCCCGGGTCTTCAAAATCCAGAAGAACTCATCTCCTGCCATTATCCTTTCCCCTTAAAACATCCCTCTAATATAAACAAGATAAACATTTAAAACCACACAGGAAGAGGGGGCAAAGCCTTACATGCTTCCCTTATGCTAAACAGAGTCACAGTTTATTTATAGGTTTAGTTGTGTATTTGAAGAAAAATTAAAATTAGTCATAAGTACTTCAACTTGGGTGATTATATAGAGAAGCTTTATAATTAACTTCTTTCTATTCTATTATTAAATGTTGTTGAAATGAAGCAAAAGTACACTTTCTTGAAAAAGAGTAAAATATGTGAAAATGAAATGTTTCATATTTTCATTTTCAACTGATAGTTTTTAGAAATTGATTTATATTCTGCTTATGTTATTTATAAATATAATTCTGCCTCAGAATGTGGATTGCTGAGTAGAAAAGTTTAAGGAAGACAGATTAATTACGTGTCCTGTGAAAACCTTTTCCTGCAGCGTAATGAAACGCTCCTTGTAGAGTGTAGGACTAAAAGGAAAAGCCGTTTAGAGAACTTCCCGTATCAATTCATTGGTGAGACACACAGTCTGAGCTTCAACAGCCTATTTTCAGAATTTGGGGGTATTTCATGTAATTAGGAAACCAGCAGATTCTGGATGAAATTTTCATTAAAAAAAGCAGCCCTTTTCTGGGAAGGGGGTTCAGCAAATGTCAGGAAAGCCCTTTCTTCGTTCTACAAGTGAGGTTTACTCATCTGGACAGGCTGGCATGTTAAAGATGGTTTGGTACAAATGATGAAGCTCAGACAAGCAGCAGGAAGATTTCCATTGCTGAATCTCAGGCTCTCCTCCTCCCCTTGCAGGGTTGCTGCTGTCTTGGGGAGTACAAAACGGTGTTGAGTTTGTTCTCTCAGTTCACCTCCCAAAAATTTGTATGATAATGTGAGATCCCTTCTCTGGCGTTTTCTGCTCAGCAGCTAGAAGTGCCACTCACAAAACTGCACCCCTGTCCTCCTTCACTCTGCGCAAGGTGTTTTTTTTTGCCCCCCAGAGAGAGGTGGGAAGAGCTTCAGAATTTCCCAAATTGGCCAAATGAAAATAAAAACAGTGTAACTTGCCTCACGCCTCCTGAAGGTGACTCAGAAGCTTGGGGCGCATTTAACTTCAGGCCACCGTGGCCTTGGCTTGAAGGTGGGCCCAGCTGTGGCTCACAGAGGCTGCTTTGTGTCAATTTGTGGTCATCGCCACAAATGTTTTTAATTTCACCATAATAATAATAAACTTTCTTTCATTGTGTAATGTTATAAGGAGCAGATGTCTTTATTGTCCCTGTCACAAAAGTTGAACTAGGAAATTCGGGTTTGGTTTATGTACGTGACTTTATTTTCTATTCTCTCTCTTTCCCCCCCCCCCTCCTCTCCTTTTCGGCAGTGCGCGACTGAAGAGCAGCACGAAACAGATCTGCATCGACTCCAAGTTAAAGTGGATTCAGGAGTACCTGGAGAAATACTTTGAAAAGTAAGCCGCAACCCCGAAGGACCCACAACAAAAGCTCCCTGGGTGAAACGGGGCTGGGCAGCTGAGTTTTTGGAGGCTGCTTCCCATCTGCCCCGTTTTGGGGCCTAGAGAGATAAGACTCAGAGGAGCAGGCGGGGAGGAGCCTTGTCAGTTACCCCGCAGGAGTTCTCACCCGCAGCCCAGGCGGAGGAGGACTTGTGGATCCCAGGCGCCAGATTCCTTGGGCCCTTTGCACGTTCTTCCGAAGGCGCCCCAGAGCCACTTTGGGAAGCTCTTGGGTCTATGCAGATGGTCTTTTTGTTTTGAGCAGTTCAAGGAAGAAGTTGACCCTGAGCCTGTCAGACGCAGTGAGGGGAGCCTCTTGGCAGCAATCTTATACGGGAATGTTTTTACTGGAAATCCTAGGGCCTTTGTAGACGCCCGGCTTCAAAAGAGAGCGCCCCCCATAGCTGTCCTTGGAATTTTCCCCCACGCACCCCGGAGATCTATTTTTCCTCTCTGCTTAAGGCCACATTTCAAGCCAGCCCCAAGTCAGAGGGTCTCCTCTCTGTCCAATCTTACGTCTCTGCATTGCCGCCATTTCATTCCCTTCAGCTGCTTAAAGGGGGCCGGATGTCATACGAATAGCTAAAACTGTATTAGTGTAGCCTGTTTCCTTTTTGCTTGTCCTAACAGTGTAGTGCATATATCATATACTGTACATTCAAACAAAAGTGGCTAGTTCAATACTATAACTTCCATATACTGTATATGGAAATTTATTAAAAATCGCTTTCTAAATAATAAAAATTATGCTTTTTAGTTGGGCTGTTGTCCGTTGTTTCACCTCCTCAGCTTTCTTCTTGTGTTAACCAGGCTGTTGCAAGGATGCAGTTTTGGGAAATTCTAGACTTATTTTGAAGCCTTTGAAGGTTCCTGCTAAAATATCAGTTCATTGCGCACTAATCTCTTTTGCCTTTTTTCTTACTTCTTTTCCATGCAGCTGTTGTGGGTGCCAAGAATAAGTGTCTGTGGAGGTCCTCAGTCCTCCAGGCTGCCCTGGTTGTCCCCAAAGTGCTTTTTTTTTTGTTTCAAGAGGCAACTGGACTTCCTTGTTTTTCTTTGAAGACGTTTCGCTTCTCCTCCAAGGAGCTTCTTCAGTTCTTCAGAGTCCAGTTGACTCTTGATGAAGCACCTTTGGGACTACCAAGAATAAAGGTCCAATGACCCCACAACTGGATGGAAGTGCCAAAGTCAGTTCTCGGTCATGCTAAACCAAACTAGTGAAGTTGTATTACTCAGTGGCTGCAGAACGGAGAAAGGCTGTTTCGGGGGCGACCAGTGATCCTTTTCCTAGAGGGCTGGAAGTGGCCTGGGGAGCCTCCCAATCTCACCCCTTTGGACCACCCCAAATCCCGCTAACCCATAGCAGTACCACCGTTGCCCCCAATAGGCGGATGGCACACACCGAGTGCCCCAGACGGCGGCTGAGAGGGAGGGGTTGCCACACAGTCCCAGCTCCCGTTGTCCTGCTCCCCGTTGGCCTCGTAGCTGTGGCTACTGGTGGTGTTCAGGTGGAGCTGCCAATCAAGCTGCGTGAATCCTGAAAACGTTGGCACTGGCTCCTTTCCCAGAAGACTCTGTGAGAAGCGCCAGGAGCCCTTTGGGGAGCTGTAACCCCAGCAGGGCCACCGCAGGACTCTGGTGGGTGATAACCCCCCCCCCCCCCCCCCCGAGCCCTTTCGTGGTCCTGAAAGCCCCTTTGAAAACAGCCGCATGGACTGACAGTGGACGTTAAGGCCGAAGGAAAGGGGCAACCGGTCAAACCTTTGCCTTGGCCTCTAGACATTGTCGGACTGAATCAGAATCCCAGATAAGACTTTTATCACTGCACCTGCCGACTCCGATGCGGTTTTTTCCGTTCTCGGCTTCCAAATGATCCTTGTGACCCAGTTGGCAGCGTCTGGGGCCGCACTGACTTTTTAAACGGCCCCAACTGCCCAAAAGGAGCAGCGGGCCTGTTTTGCCTCCCTTGTTACCTACCCCTGAGTTCCAAATAAAGGTCAGAGCAGAGCTGTGCCTGGGAAAATGCAAAGAAGTCAGCTGCGTATTTTAAAATAACGTTAATAGCGACATACAAAGCCAGTTAAGGAAGTCCCAAAGCGAATCACAGAGAGGCTAGTGAGGTTGCAGAAAGATTCACAGCTTTTGGCTAGTTAATGTAAAGGGGACTTTGCTTCTCAGGGCAATTTGCTTTCTTCTTGGCCAGTTGTGGGTTAAAAATCCAAGTCAATGGCAGACTCTCTTGTTGCCCTGAACGGAGAGCAGGAGGAGGCGGCGGCAGAGTCGGGCTGGTTCTCTGTGTCGTTAGGCTGGAAGTCCTTCCAGGTTTCCTTGACAGTTGAAATAATCTGTCCTCCCCAAAGGCGGAAACCTCTTTGAGTGGAGCGCATCTTCTGGTTGGCTTCAGGGATGCATCTAGATGGTTTTCTAGGTAGGGAAGCAGTTTTCTTTGGACTTTTGGGGTGCTACTTTGAGTCCAGTCTACAGCCTGGAAACGTACAAGAGGTTGACCTCTGCTTCTCTTTGTTTCTTTGCATCAGCCAAGATCAGCCGAGGTCCTTCGCTTGACCCGATGGGGAGACAGGAGGGGGGAACCTCTTCGCTCTGATAGCGTGCATCACATTGCACTCCTGGCCAGATTGGCTGGGCGGGGATGGTCATGTCGAGATCTAGTAGTCTCCGTAAAGAAGCCCCCCAGTTCGGACAGGCAGCAGAAAACAACTTAAGATAAATAAAAGGCACCCAAAGGCCTTTTCCGTAGAAGATCCCAACGTAAATATAAAACCAGGTGGAAGTTTATTGAAACCCATAGTTTTAAAACAGAGCTGCTAACAAGCTAGGTTCATTCAACGGTCCAACCTGGTTTAAGTATTGAACGAACCGGTTTCTGAGATCACACCATGCCTTGAAAAATAAACTAACCTAACTAATCCATCTATTAACTGAATGGACTGGCTTTGTGCTGAGGCCTGCCCCTAATCAAGCTTAGCATGCTGTGTGTGTGTGTGTGTGTGTGTGTAATCTGCTAGCTCTTTAATAAGCTTGTTCAAGGATCTTGTGTGAACCCAGCCCCTGTGTCCTCCTTTGGAGTGGCCTAAATTGTTCCCGAGCATAATCCTCATTTGGTACTATGGACGCAATTGGAACCGGCCTTAGCCAGCAACGGCTTCCTATTTCGGGAGTGGGGATAGCAAGCTGGTTTCCTGCTCACTGGCCCTGGGTGTTGGCCTGTTGGTTTTGATAGCTCCAACCTCCTCCTCCTCCTCCTCCTCCTCCTCCTCCTCCTCCTCCCACGGAGACCTTGCTTGATGGACTCTCCCTCTCTTCTTTACCAACAGGAGAGGCAAGATGTAAGCCAGGAGCAGCGCTGGCTGCCTGCGGGATGCTTCTCCGTAGGAGCCGGAGACCTCCGCCCCGCCTCGTAGGAAATGGCTCCCTACACAGCACCCTCTTCCAGCCACCCCGCCCCACCCCACCCCCCGGATCCTCAGCCGAGGAGGGCCTCTGGGGCTCGGGGCTCAACTGGGAAGGCTCCGCGGTTGCCCGAGCCCCCTATTTGCACAGAAATGCCTTGTCTTTGCCAATATTGTCTGATGTAGCAGGAACGGCTTGGGTTTTTTTATTTTACTTTTTGTATCACTAACTTCAAGAGCAGCACGTTGTATGAAACAGAGCATTAATCTCTTCTGCTGTGCAGAATCTGGGCACTGACCCCCTGATAACGTTTGCATGGGGGAGAAGGAGGGAGGGGGAGAATTATTCAAAGGGCATGCGTGTGTGTGTGTGTGTGTGTGTGTGTGTGTGTGTGTGTGTGAGGGCCAACACTGTGTTAGGTCAATGGCTCTCCTTCAGGGGTGGGTTTCTACCGGTTCTGTCCACCTCTGTAGAACTGGTAGCTCTGAAGAGCAGAGAACCGGTTCTATGTCTGCTGATGTTTTTGCGCACCCGCCCACCCGGGCTCTTCCCTGACCTTTATTTCCTGCAGTTTCAACTTCAGCTGCCCTGCGAGGCACATCTGCAGTTTAAAAAGCAGGAAAAGAGGGCTGCTTCAAAGGGTGCTTCTCTGCATGCAGCGTGCTGGTGACAAGTTACAGGCGCCTGCACAGCATGCAGGGAAGCACATCGTAAATCACCGAACCTCGTAAATCACCGAACCGGTAGTTAACCCTGGCGGATCCCACCCCTGCTCTCCTTTGCATGTTCTGAGGCTTCGGGCCGCAGGGAAGGCGCCTGATACGCTCCGACAAGGCAGCCAAAACAGAATCTTGAGAGAGAGAGACATTCAGAATCAAGAGAAGGCATGCATGTCGAATATTTTTATTTCTTCTCAGGGAACCCCATCTGTGCCATAAGCGACCAAATTTTATGAATCACGAGCTTAAAAGGTTTTTATTGTAGCCATTACTAAGATACTATGAATTATTATAAACACTTTTACAAGTGAGCCCTGTGGAGTTTGTTTCTGGTCCAAATAGCAGAGCATTTTTTTTTAGTTGTGGTAAAAAAGTAGCTTTTGAAAATCAGCCTTTATTCCATTAAATGTAAATCAAGCTGTCTGCACGGCCGTTTCCCTTTCCTTAAAAACGAAATGGTGCCCCTCCTAATGCAACGGGTACCACAGCGAACAGAGGGGCCCTTCCAATCTTTTCTCCCACTTTTAATCGCCCAAATCACAATAACAAATTGCCGTCCAGGAATCAAGAGTGGAATTCTTTCTCTGGGAACAGAGTCAGGACTCCAGTAGCCTTTAAATGCAGCTAGAATGCAAAAATATTTACTTCCTTGCTCCAATTGAAATGCCAAAGATAAACTCCATCTAATTACTATTAGGCCGTCTGTCTTAATCAGCTTCTTCAAATATATTTTCCCAGTATTTCCCATCTACAAGTTCAGTGTACCAAAGATGAGACGTATCCGTTTTGCTAGCATGGTTTAGTTCTGTGGGTTCCCCTCCTCAAGGTAATGACTATGCAATGAGGGGGAAACCCAGGACTGCAATCAAGGCAGCTCCAGATTGCCCAGCAAATGACTTAAATTGGTGTTTCTCCACCTTGCAACTTCAGAAGATCCCTGAACTTCATCTCCCAGAATTCTCCAGCCGACATGACTGGCTGGGGAGTTTTGGGAGTTGAAGTCCAAAAAGTTTAAAGTTGAAGAGCTGGAGAAACAGTAGCTTAGATAATGGGACTTGGGGGGGTGGTATCATTGTGAATGTGGGGGGGGGGGTCAATTATATCTAACACTGCAGGCACGCGCGCATCACATACACACTCACAACCTTCTAGTCACCTCCATTCCACGCACAGTTACTTGCTTCTGGCCCTCCTGGATATAATAAGACTATTCTGCATATTATGTTATGTTCCTAAGTACCCTTGGCAAAGTGGTTCAACCCTGTTCAACTCAAAGTAACCCAACCTTGCTTTGGATCTTGTAAGGTTCCATTAAGAGCAGGAATTTGCTAGGCAGGTATTCCCTCTGGAGGCTGCGCTACTTATCGGGAGGGCTAATTAATACTCCCTGTTCTTAATATATGCTTTTACTAAAGAGAAAATGAATTTAACGTTAAAACCCCATCTAGGGACCCGCCAGAGTTAGGGACCAAATTCCAGGGGCTCCAAAGGGATCTTTGGCCCTCTTTTTAAAAAGGAGGCATGGAAAACGGCAAGAGACCAGGGGTCCTAGCAGACCAGAACCCTCCGATAAAGGGGGGGGGGGGAACAGGCTCCTTGCTGGGTGGCAGAAACCCCGCTGATGCCACCGGGAGCGTAGATGCTCGCCAGAGGTTGATGCCCCCCGACAGCCGTTCTGTGGTCCCTGGGCAAGAGACGGGCTCGCCTGCCTGCCCTGCTGTCGTCCAAGAGAGAGGAAAAGGGGGCAAGAGAGAGGGAGGGGAGGCAGGCCCACCAGAGGGAGCCTCCTCGTGGCCCATCTCGGCCCCGTCTTGAGGCTCACCAGCCAGGACTCCCTCGGAGAAAAGCAGCTCTCCCAGCTGGGAGGGAGATCAGACCAGGGTTGGACCGAGTGGATCCCACTGGGGCAAGCAGTGATTTGTGCTATTGTTCTATGCGGGGGGAGGTCTAGTTAGCAGGCCCACAGGTTTTCCCAGAATAATGTGAAAAAGACTTTTCATCGTGAAAAGAAAAATGTATAACTACTTCATGCTATTTGTTTTGTAAATATATATTTTTGCAAAGTATGTAAGCACTTGTTAATTTTCTTAATAAAGTTTGTATTCAGTTTTTGGCGTCTCGCCCTTTCAGTCATTTCTGTATATGCCTCCGTGTCAGATCTCTGCAGACGAACCTTCCTTCAAAGGGTAACATTGCTCTCCTCTTGCTGCAAGAGGCGTATTTTTCTAATGTTGTACATCTAGACCAGTTTCCCCCCCCCAACTTTAAGATATGAGGGCTTCATCTCCCACAGTTGGTAGAAGCCAACGATAGATGAGAAATTCTGGGAGCTGAAGTCCACGCACCTTAAATTTGCCAATTTGAAAAAAAAAACCTGATCACATCCACACAACTTGTTTAGTCCCCATCCTGGAGGTGTCAAAACTCCTAATGCCCTAAACCTTGCTGCTCGCAGAGCAGGTTCCGAGATGGTGTGCGTTTTGCAGCTATTTGTACAGTTTTAATGTGATATAATTGGTGGGTCACTTAACCAAAACTCTAGTTCTCTTCAACATCAACCATTGGGTGAAAATCCTCTTTCAGTTGGCATGCAAAGTGTTCTTCGTTGTTTTTCTTTTCTCCAACACACTACAGTACTTCCTATTACTGAACATTTTAAAATTTTATTATTGATTGACCACTAGGAGTCAGCAAAGATTGAAAGTTTATTTTTAAAACCCCTTGGCTGCCATCTAGTGGTTACCCGATTTGTGCAGCTGAGGTGGAACCTTGAATCAATATCAGCCCTTCCAGATAAACCCGATAGGAACCGCAACCAGATGATACATCAACTCAGCCTTGAAAGTCCGAAGTACAAACTTCCCACCGGCGCTTTTAACTGCCTGATCCATTAGGGTGGGCCCTTCCTCCATTTCTTTCTCTGGCCGTGAAGTCCTTGGGAGCTCTCCCTTCTCTAGTAATGTTCAAGCCCATTTCTTCCTTCTCTTGCCTGATGGTTTCCTGGCAGCCCCCCTTTCCCTCCTCCCTTAAGGTCACCCACCCACCGCATTGCAATAAACTCTGCCTGGCTGGAGAAGAGACACTGGCTGGGGAAATTGGTGCAGGGCCTGTGAAGTGCCCTAAAGACGAGATCTGGGGAGGGAGGAGCAGCAGCAGAGGGTACCAAAGGAACTCACCGCCACACAAGCCATAGAGGTAGAAGAGCCCAGTTCTCCCAGCGAAGCCAGGGAGACACCTAGATCTTGGGTTTATTTATTTATTTATTTGATTTGTCAATTGTTTACAAGATAATAAGTATAAGTGTATACATAGTTGTGAATACATGAGATGGGTACATATAAGAAAAATAAAAGAATAAGAGAAACAATAGGACAGGGACGGTAGGCACGTTGGTGCGCTTATGCACGCCCCCTACTGGTCTCCACAGCCAACCCAGCATTGTGGGAGAAGTGCCAAAGAAGGTGGCAGCCCTTGGCTGATCTTCAGGTCCTTCTAAAGCTGAGCTAACCGTTGTTACACCTGGATGGTTGCTGAGGGTGAAGTCTTCAGTAATTGGCCTCTTCCTGCATTTGCTTCTTTTTACCTCAGAACAGCAAAGCTATTCGGTTCCTGTTTCGATTCAAAGTTTTCTAACATGAACATTTTTATATACACAGTATTATATATTGATTGTTTTTATTTCAGTTTTTGCTGTTTTGCTTTTCCCCTTTCCCTTTTTAATTAAACTGGGGTTTTAATTATTTTTCTTCTTATTTTATTTTATTAAATCACTTATTTAATAAACCCTCTATTTAATTATTGATTAAGGCAACAGGCAAAAAAGGCCAAACCCACAAATCCCATCCAATCCCAGTGAAGGGGAGGACGAAAGCGCAGGCTTGGAGCCCTGAGTTGGGGAGAAGAAGGGACAGGAAATGCTCCATGTTGTCTCTCCGAGACCAGGCGGATTCCATCTCAGGATTCATAAGCAGCCAGCAGATGGTCTGGCCAAGCCAGGAATATCAGTGAGAGCTGATCATCCATCTTGGATGTATCACCACTGAGTAACCCTAGAGAGCCGAGG
Source organism: Notechis scutatus (assembly GCF_900518725.1). The sequence continues at coordinate 117,255 of NW_020716944.1, read as the reverse complement.
AGAACAAAGGTTGTGTCAGTTTTCAAAACGAAGGAAAAAAGAGAATCTTAACTGCAGACCAGTCAGTTGATAGCTGAAGAACCGCGGCTGTTTTCTTTGAGTCACAAGCCCTCCAGAGCCCTTGGGGGCAACCTCCAAACTGAACTAAAGAGGCAAAACCAATCGGTATCCTGATCTAGCAAGGGGGTGGACTGTGAGGCGATCGCTGGAGAAGAGCAAGGCGAGGAGCGCAAGGGAGCCGCCGCCGCTGCTGCTGCTGCTGCTGCCTTAGAGCGTATCAGAACCCTGGAGAGTTCAGGGCAGCCGCTGGAAGGGTTGGGGGTGGAAGAGAGCTGTTCCTCCAGCACCTGAACCTGCAAGGAGACCCTTCGCCCCCTGCCTCCTCCTGCCTCGGGGTTTCTCTCTTTCTGAAAGGACGGTTGGTGACTCAGAAATGCTAGAAGAAGCAACCCGGGCCTCTTCTCTCGAGAAGCAAACCCTCAGCCAGGGCCAGCATAAGCAGGAGTGGCCGGGCTGGGGGACCTAACAGGTCCGCTGGAGGTCGTGTACTTTTAAAAAAAAGGCCTTTTCTAGTTTTTATTCTTATCCGAGTCAGCATCACCCCTTGTTGGCCCCCCACCCTAACCCTAATTCTCGTCCAAAGGGTTGTTTCTTGCTGGGCTCCCCTTGAGCCGCATATTATCCTCGGAGCCACGTGGAGGAGGCGCCCCTCTTCCTCCATGGCTCCCTGGTGGCAGCTGGTCCCCTCCGGGGGGGGGGGGCTCCTCCCTTAAATCTCGGGAGGGAAGGGGACTCCCTCAGGTAGTACAGACACATGGACTCATGGGCTCCTGTTTGCACAGCTGAGGGGAAAAAAGGGACAAAACACCTCGGATGGTTTCTGGAATCCGTCGGAGGGGCCTCTTGTTTTTTTTGATGCTTTTGGCTTGCAGATGTTTGGACAGCAAAATGCTGACAGCGGCATCTCAGGGACAAATAGACAAACAGGGCCTTAATTTAACCGGATCTCTGTGCAGAACAAGGCTGGCGGGTGAAGGAGCCGCAGAGGCAACCCCTGGTAACCTGGCAGATGCCTTCACAGAGAACGAATAAACGGGGCCCTGCCTGCTCCTGCTTCCACCCCCACCCCCCCTTCTCCCAAGAGTCCTTCTGAGAAGGCCGCCCTTCGAACACTGTCCGGCCTTTTCCCGGGAGGGGGAGAAAAGAAATAGCAGCTGGTGTCCAAAGCAGGGCTGGAGGAGGGGAGGGGAGGGAGAGGCTGCTGCCCTGGGTGAGGGCAGAAGGGGCCGTTGCGGCTTTGTCTCCCCTTGCAACCCAGGCGGTGCTGAATCTGTGCAAACGACACTGTGGCTGGGATCCCAAGGAAGCGGATCCAACCCAGGGCAAGCAGGAGAGACGCCCGTGCTCCTTGGACCTCCCGACTTCTGGGTCCATGGAGGTTCCCTGCGTGCACTGAGGGCCGGGCTCTTAAGGCGTCTGCCTGCCTCCCTCATTTTTGCCCCCAGTGAATAAATGGACCATAAAGTTCCTTATAGCCCCAGCAAATCCTGGAGCGGGAATGAGCCGTCCTTCCAGTCAGCCTGAATTGCCCAGGCTCCTCGTGGACACGTCCGCTCAACGTGAGCAGCCGCTCGCACTTTATCCAGGACGGCACAGTCCGTGAGGAGGTCAGTGGTCATGGGAAGGACTCTGCCTCCCCTCGGATCCCCTTCGCCTTTATGGCCAGGTCAGCCCGTGACAGCAGAGCCCAGAGAACATTTAATGTGGGGCCTAGCCACCAGCGCTCTAGTGCTTCCCATTTTACCAATGTTTCCTAGCATGCAAAGTAGGGTTATCACGCAATGCTCTCTTGGACAGGAGGAGAACATTGGCTCAACGCACCCATCCCATCTCCCCCCCCCCCCGCCCGGGGGGTGCCCTGCCCCCCCCCCCCCCCCCCCCCCCCCCCCCCCCCCCGCGTGGAATCTGTATCCCAGGAGAACTGCGTCCACACTTCCACCAGGTTCCTCTTATGGCCACCAGGCATCTCTGTTTCTGTCCACCGCCAAGCACTCTTAAGCCTCAGTTCTGGACTGGAGGTTTCAGGAAACGTTCCTCCATGGACTCGGGGACGGGATTTTTGGAACAGCCAACATCTCCTCGAGGTTGATCCAGTCTCTGAAGACTTTAAACAGGGCATCAAGCCTCAGTGGCTGATTAAAAACGTGGTTTTAGTGGCTCAGCTACAGTTGGATGTTTTTACCCGTCTCCTAAATGGACCAGGCCTCATTCACCTCCGTTTGCTTTCTGGAGATACCCAGGTAGATCTCTAAAGGACCCCCGAGGGGAAGGTCTTCCTCTTCCACACACCAGGAGTCCCCCTCCTCCTCCTCCTCCTCCTCCTGCAGGAGCCTGACATCTATCTATCATCTATCTATCTATCTATCTATCTATCTATCTATCTATCTATCTATCTATCATCTATCTATCTATCTATCTTATTTATTTATTACTATTTATATTTTGTTTAGTTTGTCAAGCATGTATGAGAAAAGTATAAGTTTGAACATAACATATAAACATATAAGTATAAGCAGGTATGAGTACATGCATAATAAAATGGATCCATGGGGACAATAGGACGGTAGGCACGTTGGTGCGCTTATGTACGCCCCCTTTAAGGGCCTCTTAGGAATGGGGTGAGGTCAATAGGGGATAGTTTAAGGTTAAAGTTTGGGGGGGTTGAGGAGGGCTGCTGGCTGAGAAACCTTGGGAATTATATCTTTCCCACCCAGCAAGCCAGCGTCTCTGGGCAATTTTAAGATGTGTGGCCTCCAGCTCTCTAAGGATTAAGCACCTGAAGGTTTGAGGCTGAGAAGCCCTGACCCACCCAGGAGTTGGTCAGGGGGGGGAAATCTTGGATTCAATGCCAGTCCACTTTCCTAGAGAGTAGAGGAAAACATTTCTCCTTGCCCTGAGTAGTAACTCCCCTGAGAAGCCTTCTTAGGAACCCGGTTCGTGGTATCTTCTGCTCTAGGGTGGGCTGGCAGGCGTGTGGCTGCCTTCTCGGGGCCAAGGAAAGGAGCCGATCTCTCGGGAAAAGCCAACCACAGGCACGCCTGAGAGAGGGTGAGCCCTGCGGGATTAGCAATTGCCCCCTAAGAACGCCGGTGGTCCTTGACTTACGACCATTCATTGACAACTGTTTGAAGTTGCAACCAAGAGACTTACGATTGCTCTCCTTGCCCTCCCAGATGCTGTAGCATCCCCCTGGCCCCGGGATCAAGATTCAGACCTATTTACAACGGTCGCAGCATCCGAGGTCAGCAGTTGGCTTCTGACCAGCAGAGTCAACGGGGCAAGACAGATTCACTCCTCCACAACAGCCACAGGCGAAAAAGGTCACAACATCGGGGGCGAGTCACCTAACAACCGCCAGGCTTAGCAATGGAAATGCCAGCTGTGGCCATAAGTTGAGGACTTCCTAAGTAACCAGGGAAGCAGGCAGCACCTGCGCCCTTGTTCCAGGCAGCCTTCCTGGGTGGCAAAAAGAGCGGAAAGCCAATCGATCCGCCCCAGGCTCTCTGCGCAGGGTTGATTTCCTCTCTGTATGCCTCCCTTTAGGCTAAAGCCTTTGCTCCTTTTACGAATGACTCAACGTGTCATACATTTAAGGCCTTTTACCTTGAGCGGCGGGTTCGTTTTTCAATCTTAACCCTGCTAATTACATCTGCAGTCAGATTCCTTGCTCCCTGGGCTGGCCTTCCAAGGGCAAAATCCAAAGTCTTTTTTTTCCTTTCCAAAGAATATGCTTATTTTCACAGTTTCCTCCCGGAGCCTCCGATGCAAATGCCTGAAGGAGGAACCGCCACATATTTCAGCACCCTCTGCCAGGCTGGTCACAAGATAATAAACACTGTGAAATACTCGTTTCGGAAAAGGAGAACGCGGTGTCCGGGGAAAGGTCTCCTGTGGCCCCATCAGAACCGCATAGAATGCTTGTTGACACACACGAAGGACCCCCCACTCACAACCCAGGAGACCCTGGCAATTGCCTAACTGCCAGCACAACGTTTGGGTCAGCAGAAACCAAGCATCCCCTCCCCCCCGCCATTGGAATGCCTTGGGGGAGAACACGGAGGGAGGGGCGTGGGACGAGGCCTGGTCACATGTGGAGCAAAGGTTCCTGCCTAAGACGAGGGAGGCCCTTGGAGCCTGGAACCCATGGCGCTCGCTCTCTTGCGCCTGCGTTGATGACGCCCCTCTTCCGATGACGCCCCTCTTAAGATTATCCCCTGAAATCATGGCGGGGGTGGGGGTGGGGTGGGGGGAGAACGTGATTTGGGATTCATAAGACTTTAAAAAGTACGATTCAGTTCACCCAATTTTGAACCTGAAAATATGAGTTTGCCTTTTCTCTTTAAAATAGAATCGCTGGTTGTGAATTGGACACGCAGTGAAGTCCAGTCTGTCCTATACTTGGGCCACGGCTGTCAGGAGGACTTCAACAAATCCCTGGTCGGAAATATTGACATTTAGGTTAATACTAAGTAGGGCCAGGGAGGCCCCCAACCTCAAATGGCAAGTGTGGTTTTTTAAATCCCCCTCCTACGTTTGCAAGACTTGCACATTCATGAGAATTAGAGAATAGTGATATTTCATAACATTTGGGGTATAAGATGCCCTGTTGGCCTTTTTTTAATGCTTTAGTTTTTTTAAAAAAAAAAATAATGTTGGGAAAAACTCTTACTAGATAAACAAATTAACAGTATACAGAGCAGAATCCATGGAAGAGAATTCAAACACAAACAGATATTGTTATTTATCACTTCCTCCAACTAACATATTGATGCAGATTCAGGATGTACAAATTCCTATCCAAAATCTCTCATATTCCCACAAGACATGGGAAATCCCTCAGAGGACAGGGGAAGATGCGAAGGGATCAACTATTCTTAACTTGATCTTAGCCGATACAGAAGGCACAGTCAACACATGAAGAGAAAATAAAATTGTAACATAGTCAACATTTATTTATTTATTTATTTGCTTATTTAAGCTTATATGTGGCTTCAATCAAAAAGAATTCCAACTAAAAGCCACTTGGACCTCAAGGAAACAGATTTTAATAAACCCACAGCAATAATTATTAGGATTCTTTGGAAGAAACAAATGGAGAAAACAGTGCCAGCTAAGTAATAGGTTAAAGAGAGAGAGAGAAAAGATATTAAAAGAACAATTGGAAACAATTGCAGTGAGGAAAATAATGGCGACCAGCAGAAGGAGCCAACATGGCTGCACTTAGCGCTTCGGGGAGGGCATCAGGCAGCGTAGAGGATGGAAAGGGGGCCAGGACACAAGGAAGAGAGGGAGGCGGTGGTGTTATGGTAGAGGTGGAGATGGTTTAAGGTCGAGAAAGGTTACGAAGGACCAAAAAGTCCTTCAGGTACATTCAAGAACAGAGGGAGAGAATCTACCGTTCAGGAAAAATGGCAAAAGGATCACAGAGAGCGAAGAGAAGGAGAAAGGACCCCCTTCCCTTATGTGACTTTGGCCTTCTGAACAGGTCACAGCAGGTGGCAGCACCGAATCAAAGGCCTGGCAAAGCAACCCACACTCTACTCTGCTTGAGGAAGATATTTGTGGCGTCAACAAAAGTGGAGCTCAACCCGAGGAAACTCGGGAAAGCCTCTGTCTGAGAAGGACCCAACAGGTCAACCAGGGAAGGTAGAAGAAGGTTGAGAGAAAGAGAACCTGGGGATGCCCTGGGACATCAGCAGAATTTTCTGGACCTTGAGGCAAATGTCCCAGATGGGGCTCCCCAAGGAGAAAGAGGTCAGGGGCCTCTCCCCACCCAGCTTAGCTAAGGATGAGGGGGAGCATAAAGGGAAGAGACTCTTACGGCTGCCCCTGAGTGGGTGCTGTATGTGTCTTGAGCCTGGGTTGTTCTCCTCTGGCTTCCTCTGGATCTCTTCGCCTTTCCTGCTCAATCATTGGAAGAGACGGAGGAACCACTGTTCTCCCACACACATAGCCTCACCCGGAACTCTTTCAAGCACACGCAATATTTGGGTTGAAAAACTCCAGCCATGCATTAGATCAGGGGTCCCCAACCACTGGTCCGCGGACCGGTACCGGTTCGTGGAACAAGTCCTACCGGGCCGCTGGCTTGCTGGGCGCTGCCATCTTTTTTTGATGAAAAAATGCTTCCGGTGAGCTTTTCCGGGTAAAGCTCACCGGAAGCGCTGGCGCCGCCATCTTTTTTTGATGAAAAAGTGCTTCCGGTGAGGTCACCGGAAGCACTTTTTCATCAAAAAAAAGATGGCGGCGCCCAGCTAATGCCAGTACCGGGCCGCGCCATAAAAAAGGTTGGGGATACCGGGCCGCAGCGTAAAAAAGGTTGGGGATCACTGCATTAGATGGCAGCAAAGAAATACAGAACCCCCCGAAACTGTTTGCTGCCATCTAGTGGTGCTTTATGGTAGAGTGTTCCCTCTTCCCTTGTGCCTTCCCAGTGAGGAAGGGATTCCCAGGGAAACTGCCAGGGCTTCTGAAGCAGCAGCCAACTCAACAGGGCAGCCCAGAGGAGGTCCACGCACACACACACACACACACAGAGACACACAGACCCCTGCATCGTTCTTCCATGGTGTCTCCGACTGGAGCCGGCACTGCCCTGTCAATCAGCCACACTATTTATTGTTTCAACCCGAGGTCATCCCAGATAAGACTGAGCAAGGCAGGATGGCAGCCAAGCACAATTAAAATACATATAAATCAGTTAAAACTTAACACAACATGGTTAACACAGCAATTGCTTAAGTAAATAAAAGGCTAATTGCAAAAGCTTTTGATGGAAAACATTCCTCTGTTTTGCAGCCCCTCATGTGAAGCTTACCGGCCTCCACAACATTGTCTCCCTTTTTAAAAAACTCTTTAGATGTTTTATTCTACGAGAATTAGGCCAGGAGCGTTTCCCCTTCCAAAGGGGATCCGCATTCTCCCCCCTCCCTCCCCCAGGAGATGGAACAGCAGAGCAAAGCCATATATTCCTGCGGGAGGCCTTCCAAACGCTTCAGGCACCCTGGGCGAAAGCCCTTGTCATACGATACCTTAAGAAAACAACCCTCGTGAGCGGCCGACAGCCTCCGTTACGGCCAGGGCTGCCCCATCTGGACTGGAGAATCCAGATGTGATCCCTAGATAGCAGGGAAGCAAATTGCCTCTCTAGTTGAGGGGCTTAATGGTGGCCTGGATTTCCCCCACCTGTTCTGGGCATGATGTGAGGCAGGGAGACACGGAAGCCCCCACCCGGTGGAGCTTTGTGTACCTGCCGGCCTCCAGGTGACGGGTTCGTCCCTCTTTTCTGTACTGGGAATACTTGCCGACCTTGAATGATGGATTTGGAACAGATGCATTGTGTGCTAAAGGAGAGAGGAAAGCAACTGCTAGGAGACCCCATCAATGCTTCTCAAACCCACCTGTGTAGCTGAACAATTTGCAAGGTGTTTGGTCTAGGGGCCAAGGCAGCAGTTTACACACTGGGAGGAGGTGAGTTCTGGTCCCACCTTCACCGTGAAGAACTAGGTGGCCTTGGACCAACCACTCTCTCCAGCCCCCTTCATTCACAGGGTTGTTGTTCCGGAGGAGTCTTGAGTTATTAATAAAGGCGGCATAAAAATATCCTATACTGGCATTTTTTTTCCTGTCCTTGTAGAAAGAGGCCGGTAGTTTGTGAAAGCTGGAATCCATCTTGAGTTTTCAGAAGCCCAAATTGGAAATACAGCAAAGTAATAAAGTCCAGATTTCCCTCTAAATATATAATGAATGGTGAGAGAAGGCAACAATTTGAGAAAATATTTCTATGTTATGTGGGTTACGTGACTGAGTGCAGGCTTGAGGTAAAATTAGGCCAGACTTATTATATTTTTAAAATAAGAAAGAGGAAGTATTTTTTTTCTGATAGAGAGTTAGTAGAGTCATTCATTATAATTTACACACCCATAGCTATAATTCAGAGTCTCGACCCTTCTGTTAAAATTCTTAAGCAATATATAAAAAGGGAGGGAGGCATTATTTTCATGCCGGCATTGTCCTCATTTTTTTCCCTTCTAAGGGCATCATGTACATTTATTTCTTCTTCAGAGGAAGCCCGAGTTGGAGCCTTCCTGAAATCTCTAATTTGGAAATTAATTTGTTGAATGCAGAGTGTAAATATAGTTTCTCACTGCAGAAGTCTTTGCCACTGAAGTCACTCTAAAAATACAATTATAACTGTATCCTGTGAAAGAGAGAAGTAAGTGGTGAGGATACAGGGCAGCCGTCAAGGTGTTCCCTCAGCCCGAGTCCAGTTGGCTCCTGGGTGTAAAATCCTCGCTCTCCCCAGAGTGGACCAGATGTAAGTCCTTTGTAAGAGGTTGGGAAGCTTCCACTCAGTCTGCCGTGAGCACCGCAGCACAATGCCAAACAGTCTTGCAAACAATCTGACATTGTTTCGGAGCTTCCTGAGCCTGAAATCTTGGCTTCGTTTATTGTCCTGATGGGATTTTGAGGGCCTGGCAAGGATTCTCCCCAGGGCAGAAACCTTAAGCTGACCCTGTTGTGGGCTGCTGTCCCTGAGGATGGTCCAAGACGTGGAAAGTTCAAGGGTGCTTTGCAAGGGGTCTTTCCTCCCTGACCCCCCCTCTTTGTGGTTCATTTCAAAGAATTCTTCAGAACATTCTTCTCTGACCACACAGGGCCGACTCATGACCCGTTTGGTTTCCTCCAGAAGTTCTGAAGATCTATTGTGTCAAGATGCTGCTGTTTGTCAAGTAGGCGAGATCTGATTCAAAGTCGCTTTTCTGTGGTTCTACCAAGAATAGGAGAGTATATTTCCCCTTTAGACACAGGACTGCCTCCTGTTACTCTGCCTGAGGATAATGTCAGAACAAAGATAACCAGCATCTCAACATGTCCTAGGTCATCCAAACATTCACGTTGGGGTTCTAGGTACTGCTAATTTTCAAGTGTCACACTCGTTACCACACAAACACATCTGAGCAAGTGTACTTCAGATCTGCCGGATTCAAGCTTGTCAGTATGATAAGACGTGTAAAATTTGATGCGTTTCTATTGACTATCAAATGCTGTGATGTAAGTCACAAAGATCAGAATCATGCAAGCCATGATATTCTTTGTGGAAAAGTTTGACTTTCAGAAGCAAGAAAGGAAGAGTCTTGATACTTTTCAACTTTGGTGTTGGGGTAGACACCAGAGAATGTGGTGGGTAGCCAGGAAGACAAGCCAATGGCCCATCAAATAAATCAACACCAAATTCTTATTGGAGGCACAAATGACCCTATTTTGGGCACATTATGTGAAGATACAGCTCTCTGGAGAAGCTCTAATGCTGGAAAAGGTGGAAGAAAAGAGGAGGAGGAGGAGGAGGAGGAGGAGGAGGA
>NW_020716944.1:93986-107082 GCF_900518725.1 Notechis scutatus | reverse complement strand
AGAAGAAGAAGAAGAAGAAGAAGAAGAAGAAGAAGAAGAAGAAGAAGAAGAAGAAGAAGAAGAAGAAGAAGACAACCAGCGATAAGGTGGATGGTCTCAGAGTGGTGATGGGTGCGCTGTTGGAAAGACCAGGCTGGTTGTCTTAGTTGGGAACAAATTCTCTCTATGCACTTGAAATGTTTTTTGTATTATGTGAAACACAGATCTTAGGTGTGAGGTGGACAACCTGGTCTTTTATTAGCCTCCTAAGAGAAACTGCATCAACAAAGTAATATTATTTCTACTGTCATTAAGATGCAGGGAGAAGTCTATAACGGACCCTCATCTAATAAATTTCATCCATGACACACACTGTCAACTTTATGATCCTGAATCAAATGTTATTGAACAAGAACTTAATAATTTTTAAACTAAAGCGCTTCTTCCAAACATTACAGATAATTGAGCTGTTGCTGCACCGTTATCTCTCCAGGAAATAATAGATATTATTAAACCTATGAAAACAGGAAGAGCTGCTGGTCCCAGTGGCCATCCGACTGAATGGTACGAGATATATATAGGGCTGTTTTCTTCGCTCCCACATTACTGGGCGTCTTTAATTATGGTTTTTGGAATAACCTTTTTCCAACTTCCTTTAATGAGATTTCATCATTCTGATTTTGAAGGCTGGTAGATATTTCCCTGATCGTGCGAGATGTCATCAATCTCCTTGTCCAGTATTAATGCTTTAATGGATGATATAAAATCCAAGTAAGTTTATGAGGAAAGGTAAATTTATAAAATGAAAAATTACTTCTGCTTTGATAAAAGTACTTGCAGTATTACCATGTTAATTCTTTTAAGTTATTTCACAAAACCATGACATTATTTTAAGTTTTATACGGACAGGGTAAATCCTGTCCAGATTTCAGCTATCGTATAATAGTGGGACTTATGGCTTTCCATACTTCCAGCTTTATTGTTATACATATACTTGGACTTCTGTTTCTTTATAGAATGCAAGTAATCTGGGCTAGAAACTACGATGGCACATTTAGAAGGACACCACAGCTTGGCTACTTTTAAATTCTTTCCTCTGAGGACCAACTGCCCTTCACCTACTGCGGCATCAGGAGTTTCCCTTTCCAGGGACCAAAATTTGGGTGCAGAATAGCCTGTAAGCAAAAAAATTCTGCTCTGAATGTCATCTCAACCCCCTTGAGCCCCCCCTCCCTCCATGTGCCTACGGTGGGCATCAGGAATTTCCTTTAGGAACCAAACATTCATGTCTTCCTGAAACTGGAGTCCAAAATCCTCTCTAAGCATCCCTATACCCATACCATACAGCAAGGGGAAAAACCCTCATCCTTTTATCTTAGAATAGCTTAATTGTTGCAAGTGTGTAATTCCAACTTGAGGTTCAGGCTATAGAGTGGAAACTGATTTACAAGCTGCTGTAATCCATGATCTGAGCATCTCTCTAATGATCTCTTCTCATGTTGAATGAGTGCCTCTTAATATTTGAAACATTTTTTTAATAGCAAGGTTTTATTTTGTTTATCTTCTGTGAGATTGATTTATCTTCCAAGGAGACTGCGGCTAAATCCTCCAATCCCCACACTTCTTCACTATACAGGCAGGGGGCGCCACTGTTGCAATCATCTCCTCTAGCCTTTGGACCTTTTCATGACCCGAAAAGTTGGTTCTTCCCTTCTGAGAGGCTGAGGTGAGGGGATGAACTCAAGGCGAGGCTGGCCTGCAAGACGGTGCCAGCAGGAACTACCAAACCTTCTCCGAAGCAGGAGCAGGGTAGAACAACCCACACACGGGCTTTTGCACTGGAAGACGGTGCCAGGGAGGAACAGGGCGAGGCCTTTTCTCTTCCACATCAGGACACTAAATCGTGATTTTAAGTTACATGAATGCAAATCCCAGTTAAATTGTACAAAAAGTCAGAGGACTTTGACAGTGGAATTAATTACAGAAAAAGTTGGTGGGCTCCTCCTATTGCACTCAGCCAGGGGCTGGATTGCCTTCTGTCGGGGATGCTTTAATTTAGGTTTTCTCCCTGAGCAGGGAAGGGCTGATGTCAGTGGTCCAAATGCCCCTTACGACTTTATGTTTCTATGATTTCATGTCGTTTTGCAACCAGCTGTATACACATTCTACTCTCTGTGTTTTGTCTTTGGGAGAAAAAATAGCCGTGCGTTATTATTTATGCCCAGATTTTGTGTGTGTCCCATGTTTAAGAAATTAAATCTCTGAGGACATTACGTGGGAGGGAAAGGCAGAATAAGCCCCTTTCTGGGGCCTCATCCTTTACCAAGCCCCATAAAATGGATCGGATCTGGCTGAAGCTCTGTCTGACACAGGTTTGTCCAAGAGGGCCCCACCTCAACCATATATCGGTAAGAAAATGAAATCGGACGGTGGAACCACAGGAAGCGCCCTCTCTGCAACGGCCATTTGAAATCAAAATACAGACTCAACACTAAAGATTCTCAGGGGTCCTCAGGACACAGCAAAGGAATAAATTTTAAGCGGGGGGGGGGTTGAAAAGGAGGTGATTTTGGAAGGCCTTTATAATTGACAGAAATGCATGCCTTCCTCTTTCAATAACACATACATCAATTGCATATATATATATATATATTAATACTTTACAACTGAAATTCAGGCTCGATAACCTAAGGAAGAAATGTCACACTCCATGCACGTGCATTAATGGCTCCGTGTATATGTGTGTGTGTGTGTGTGTGTGTGTGTGTGTGTGTGTGTGTTTTATCACCACAAGGCATTGCAAAACCGTTGGGAATTGAACAATTCTGAGGCAAAATCTCTGGCTTCTTGGTAGAAGTGCATGCAACTTAAGTTCATTGAAGGAATTTCAGTGGTAAGAAGCAAGAAGTCTGAGAGTCCAGCCAAGAACAGGGCCACGTCAGGACTTTCCAGTGGGATATTTAGATCCTTTTTGTGAAATCAGTATTGAATTACGAGGGGAAAACGAAGGCCGCAAAGGGAGATCAAACAACACCCAAATGGATTTGGTCTCCATTATTGTTTCAATGACAGATTCTCTCCTCGCTTCATAGCTTTCCTTCTTTTTACCTCGGTCTTCTGAATGGCTCAACTCGTTGTTGGTCTAAATGGAAACAGAATCATTTTCTCTTGTCCCGGCCATCCGTCACAAGAAAATCTTAAATAAAAGTTGAAATAGGTCAACAAAAGGTGGACCGATAGAATTACTCAGAAGAAAATAAACCCTTATTTCAATCCCTAGGAATGTTTTCCCAACCAAACCCTTGGATAGTAGGAGGCGTAATTTGATCTGTGGCTTCAGATTTGTAATTCTGCTTTAAGAGAAGGGCCGTTCTCCTTGCGGGACACCCTGGGTGAGATTGCCTATTTGCCAGGCAAATTATTTTTCTCTTCCTCGCAGATGTTTTGTTTGCTTTTTTCCCAGACATCCTAAGACGAAGGTTTCTGGAACAAAGAACAGTGCAGATCTCAGGAGCTTAAGGTCTTCTCTGGCACTTCCAGCTGCATTCTGCTCTCCAGCATTCCAAGCAAGGAATTAACTGGTTCAATATTTTTTTTATTAGCTGTCTAAAGGATTCAAGCAAGTTACAATCCTCAGAGGTCCAGGTCAGAAGGACTAAAATAATCCCCTTCAGGTCACAAGTTATTGCACGTCTGCAAACTATTTTTGATGGTCTCCTGTATGCTTGGAGGAAAGCTGGACAACCTCAAGCCATATGTGACCTCCCAGTTTCAGCCCCATACTGAAGGGTCAAACTTTGCTGGCAAGACTTTTGGTGAAAACCACACTGAAAATTCACAAGATCTTTGCTGGGCTTAAAAGCAACCATTTTCCTTTAAATTCACGCAGGGGAAGAAGTTTGGGTGCGCCTTTTCTGACAGGCACCGCTGCACTTCAGTAATGCACTTAAGTCTTCAGGAGCTGAAATGTGTTCCTTTTAAATATGGCTCCTGGCTGGCTCTCTGTTGGCATCCCAGAAACAGCCTGATCAGAGGAGGAACTTCGTTGGAGAACCGGCCCTCCAATCACTTCCAACAATCCAGTGTCTTCTGACAGTCCAGACCTCAACCCATATCTCAGCTTGCTACGGCCTCCCTCCCTCCCTTCCCATGGCTTAAATTAAACCTGCTTTGTGCCACTCTGTAGCAAATGGGAGGTAAGTCATTGGCACGTTCAGCGTTCCTGCCCTGGGAAACTCCAGCTCAAAACGATTTCTGACTCTTAGCCAAGAGAAAAATCTGCCTACCCTCCCTCATCATCCTGCTCCCTATTTTTCATCTGGCATGATATGGCCAGATTCACATATTTTGATCTTATGAAAAAATAAAGTAAGTGATTGCTTCAATATGTCATGAAAAGAAGCAAGTGTAGCACAGGCTAAGCTCCATTTAATTCCCAGTCCATCACCGTCAATTTAGAAAGCATGGGCCACTGGTATATCTGACTAGCCTAAACAGAGGGGTTTTTTTTTTTCTTCCACCCAAGGCATTAACCAAGCCCCCTATTGTTCCATCAGAACAAATTTTCCAGATGGTTTAGAAAAGTTTAGGGTTAGTTCATTTATTTTAGTTTCATCCCACAGGGAAGAAGTGAGCCGCTCTTACGCAGCACGAGATCCTGGATGCCTCTGAGAATCCCGGGCGGAGATTCAGTAGCAACCTGCAGAAACTCAGCCCTGGGATTTTGGATAGGAAACCAGAGACCTAAACCTACGCTTCCAGATAAAGGTTACCCCACTTAAAGTGCTTTAAAAACTCTGCATCTCGCACCAATCAAGCATTTCCTCCAAACTGTATGGCAGCATGACATCATCACCCCAAGATAACAACAGCATCACAAAACACCCCAGTGTAATAACTGGTACGAAACACCCCACCCCCCCACCCACACACCCACAAAGTCTGGATAGCAGACATTGCAACATCTGGAGACCGCAAAAGAGAAGAAAAAGAATGGGAGAAAGTCATAAAGTATAAAAAGCCTGCAAATAGAATGACAGTGGTGAAAGAAAGCAAAGGTACAGGTAACCCTTGTGTGACGACCATTTGCTCAGCGACTGCTCGGTTGCAATGGGCTTAATGCAGATCCGAAGACAAGAAAGCTGACCTATTGGAAAGACGGGCCAGGCCAAGGGGAAGGTGGACACAGGCAGCTGAAGGTTGAAGGGAAGCTAAGGCTGGAAATGAAAGAAGGTGGTGAAAGATGCGAAGAACTACTTAAAGGGCTCCCATGGAGATATTTCTCAAGATTACAAATTATGGTCTTATGTTTCAGTGATTTGCACAAAAGTTTGGAGTCTGAATCTTTTCAAAATCAAACTACCTCATTCTGAGTTTGTGAGTTGTTTCAGATTCAATAATTGCCTTGATGATTTGGGGGGGGGGGGGGGGGTGTTTCAAACACAAAACAACTCTGTTCTGAATTCAAAACACACAATTTCAAGCGTGAAACCCCTTCAAAACCATCAAAATGGCCTGTTCTGAACACAAAATGGTGTTTCAAATTGGAAACTCCCCGGTATTAAATGCTTGCTAGGATTCTGATAGCTACATTGGCTGAAGGGCTTTAGCTGGTGCTTTCAATTATGTCCAGATAAGCCCTCTGGTCAAGCGGGATTTCATAGGATCTTATATTTGAAAGGCCAATTTCAGTCACCAAATCCAGGATAGGAATAAAAATTAAAATATCCCAGCTAAAGGATAACTAGGCTTTCCTTGAATACATTCAGCAAAGGTGACCTCTCCTCCCAGTCTGTAATTGGTTCCAGATAAAAACAGGTTCACTGCAGAAAGAAGTTTTTGTAGCCAGGATTTCTTGGGGTTGTTGCAACAATTCTGGATTAATTTTGGCTTTCCCCAACATTTGATGTCTTGAATAGACTGTAGCTCTCTTGCAAGCATTAAATAAAATTGTTGGTTTCTTTTACTTTACTCAGTGAGAAGTGCAATATTCTAGGAATAAGTGGATGAACAAAGTGCCTGATTTTTCAGAGTTCTTACTTGGGTGGACAACAAATAAAATGATCTTTGTTCATCCTGTTCTCTTCAAGTGTAAAAATAATCTCAGCACTTTTTGTAAGGTCAAAGGGCAATGTTCTACTTTACTCCTAGCTAGACTTTTGTCATAATGTGTATCAATAAGCTTTTTGTCTTATTTTTAGTTTGAATTTAGAAGTTCTTAAGTTTTGCAATTAATGTTCTGAAATTTTTTGAGCTATTGTAGCAAGTGAACTAAAGAATTCATTTCTTATTTTTCCCTTTTATTTTCATTAGTTACACATGCATAATGTAGTAGGCAGTAATTTAAACCATACAGGTAAAACTCGAAAAATTAGAATATCGTGCAAAAGTTCATTTATTTCAGTAATGCAACTTAAAAGGTGAACCTAATATATGAGATAGACTCATTACATGCAAAGCAAGATAGTTCAAGCCATGATGGGTCATAATTGAGATGATTATGGCTTACAGCTCATGAAAACCCCAAATCCACAATCTCAGAAAATTAGAATATTGTGAAAAGTTCAATATTCTAGGCTCAAAGTGTCCCACTCTAATCAGCTAATGGAGCCATAACACCTGCAAAGGGTTCCTGAGCCTTTAAATGGTCTCTCAGTCTGGTTCAGTAGGAAGCACAATCATGGGAAAGACTGCTGACCTGACAGTTGTGCAGAAAACCATCATTGACACCCTCCATAAGGAGGGAAAGCCTCAAAAGGTAATTGCAAAAGAAGTTGGATGTTCCCAAAGTGCTGTATCAAATCACATTAATAGAAAGTTATGTGGAAGGGAAAAGTGTGGAAGAAAAAGGTGCACAAGCAGCAGGGATGACCGCAGCCTGGAGAGAATTGTCAGGAAAAGGCCATTCAAAAGTGTTGGGGACTTTCACAAGGAGTGGACTGAGGCTGGAGTCAGTGCATCAAGAGCCACCACACACAGACGGATCCTGGACATGGGCTTCAAATGTCGTATTCCACTTGTCAAGCCGCTCCTGGACAACAAACAACGTCAGAAGCATCTTACCTGGGCTAAAGAAAAAAAGTCTGTCTGTTGCTCAGTGGTCCACAGTCCTCTTTTCTGATGAGAGCAACTTTTGCATCTCATTTGGAAACCAAGGACCCAGAGTCTGGAGGAAGAATGGAGAGGCACATACTGCAAGATGTTTGAAGTCCAGTGTGAAGTTTCCACAGTCTGTGTTGATTTGGGGAACCATGTCATCTGCTGGTGTTGGTCCACTGTGCTTCATTAAGTCCAGGGTCAACGCAGCCGTCTACCAGGAGATTTTGGAGCACTTCATGCTTCCTTCTACAGACGAGCTTTATGGGGATGCTGACTTCATTTTCCAGCAGGACTTCACACCTGCCCACACTGCCAAAAGCACCAAAACCTGGTTCAAAGACCGTGGAATTACTGTGCTTGATTGGCCAGCAAACTCGCCTGACCTGAACCCCATAGAGAATCTATGGGTATTGCCAAGAGAAAGATGAGAGACATGAGACGGAACAATGCAGAAGAGCTGAAGGCTGCTATTGAAGCATCCTGGTCTTCCATAACACCTCAGCAGTGCCACAGGCTGATAGCTTCCATGCCATGCTGCATTGAGGCAGTAATTGCAGAAAAAGGAGCTCAGATCAAGTACTGAGTACATATGCATGCTTATACTTTTCAGAAGTCCGATATCGTTCTATGTACAATCCTTGTTTTATGGATTGCATGTAATATTCTAATTTTCTGAGATTGTGGATTTGGGGTTTTCATGAGCCGTAAGCCATAATCATCACAATTATGACAAATCACGGCTTGAACTATCTTGCTTTGCATGTAATGAGTCTATCTCATATATTAGTTTCACCTTTTAAGTTGCATTACTGAAATAAATGAACTTTTGCCCGATATTCTAATTTTTCGAGTTTCACCTGTACATTGTATAATATTTGAAATGTATCTGACATATTTGTTTTGTTGCATTTTCTTTTTTAGTTTAATAAAGCAAAACAAATTCATTAGTTGTGATGCATTTCTTATTCTACTTAGTACAATTCAACTTATTTACTTTCGGAACATTCGGATCTGTAGTTATCCCTCAAGTGCAAATGACCATGGAGTAGCCAGCGTTTGAAAAAATGGATCCTAAGCCCCTGGAACAGTTTTTGAACCAATTTAATTCCACACCTGGCTAATTTCAACACTTCTTAACATGAGATCACTCCTTTGCTGCATTTCAATTGAGCAGAAGTGCATGAGAAATGACCAAGGAAATGTTCTTAAGCTATTGATTGATTGATTGATTGATTGATTGTGTGCCATCAAGCCAATGTCAACTCTTTACTGACCACATAGGTAGATTCTTTTCCATGATGACCGGTTCCTTAAGGTCTTCCAACACTGCATTGATTGCCATTGTAACTGACTCCGTCCACTTTGGTAGTCTAGATGTGGAGAAACATCTGGGCCATAGATCACCAAGAGTCTGAATGGATATCATCACCATCACCATCACCTGTTTTATGTTTGGAGAGCTGAACTATGGCTGAACAGGCACTCAGGACAAAAATCAGGCCGAGTTTGGACTTTGGAGGCCATGCCTGGTACCCAGGGGCCGTTTTCATCTCTTGTCAAATGCTTGGAGGTCTAAGAACTGTCAGCACCCTCCTGTTTAAATCCTGAATGGGCAACAGGATAGGACTGTCACAACGCTTTAAAGAACCTGTTTATAGACATCTGACGCTCAAGTGATTGTCATATCAGAAGAAACAAAGCTTTAACTTCTCTTTCCATGTTCTTCAGAATGTGTGAAGATTCCTCAAGGCTCCCAGGGGCACCAAACCTCCCTTTGCCCCTTGCAAAGTCAGAAATGGGTGGGTTGGGTGGGGAGGGGGGCGGAATCCCTTTCAGGGAGACTAAGATTACAACGTCCTTTTGGACATTCCCTGGAGTGTTGGGGGAGAGAAGGCAGTAGAAGGCAACTGTTCATTAGGAAAGATCCAAGTTTTGGTTGGTTTGAAAGTTCCTTGATAAAGGTTTATCAACTACTTAGCAAAGTCTTCAGTCCTTCAAAATCTCCTGTCCAAAATTCTCCTTAATAATGGAGACAGAGTGCCTTTATCTCCCATTTTTCTTTCACCACGATGGAATACTTTACATGGGAATCCCCAGGGATCTCTCCCTTGGGATCCATCCAGACCCAACCCCGTTGGTCTTCATCAGATCTCAGAGCAAGACTTGGGATTCAAGCCTATGAAAACACGCTCTCTGTTTGTGTTCACCTTCTGTTGTTTGTCATTCCTCTTCCTGAAATGGTGAATTAGGGGGTGCCAGATTTGGTCTGCTAGATGGTCACAAAGGATGGAAACTTCTCTGTATCTTTTGGGGCCAACTATGGGGCGTCTGGATTTTTGCAGACCAGACCTTTGTGATTTCTGAAAAGAGCCGGCTCAACAGATTCAATCTGTGTTGTGATTATTGCGTGGATCTCGGCTAGATGTGACCAGGAGTGTTTGTTTGTTTTCCTGACATGCACAATTTTGACACTGAAAGAATAGATTTCGGCTTCCCACTAGCTAAAATATGATGGGGGAGAACTGGAGGGTATTTGCAGGCAAAGCACCAAAATCGAAACATTGCAGTGAATTAAAATGCAGGGTATTAGGTAGCACTCCTAAGCTCGTACCAGCCTAAGAAGGAGGAGATTGGCAAATGGGAACTGGTATAGCATTGTGTATACTCAGGGATTATAAATGATGTTGTCAAAATAACAGGATTGTTGATTCCAAAATGTGTTTCTTATTAGAGGACTTCTCTGACCCCAAGAGGAATAAAGCTACATTTTCCTTAGCCAGATGCTGAACAGAGAGAGTCCACGGTCATTTGGTCGATTTCGAAAATTGGTCCTGGCTGCAGGAACAGCCGTTATAAATGTTCTCCTCATTTATTACACTACACAGGTTGCCAGATTCTTTGGGCTGAAAACAAGGCATTGTACCGAAGACAAAAATAGATCCACGCTATCGTTTTATGCCCACAGCAGAGAAGAGCCATAACATGACCCACCCTCCCCAGAGTCCTTCTGAGGATTGGGGACCAGAAAAAGGGCAGCTGAACTTTCTCTCGCCTGGAGCTACTGGCTCCCTCTTCCCTTGTGCAACATGTCGGTTTGGGGTTTCATTCCTGCTGCTGAAATTTGTAATTCTTTTTTTTTTAATTTGCCCAAAGACAAACATGCCCTCTCACAAGAGATAAATTATGGCTTCTCTTGGGCCATACGGGAGGTTTTTAAAAGCCAGCCCAACATCTGAAGCAATCTAGCAATGTGGTCTCTTCCTTATCACTCTGCATCGGACGGGGTGAGAGAGAGCAGCCGATCCTCTTGGATGAAGGCTGAAGGGAAGAAAGCCTTGTCAGCAAGGCAACTCAGGAATTTCCTGGAAACAGCCGGCTTGGCTGGCTCTCCCTTCCCAGAGAAGTTGGGGGAAATTCCGCCCTCCAACTCTATGCCATTTTGACAGCATTACGGTTTTGGAATGCATCTTTGCCTCAACACCAACGGCACCCTGTCTTTAATTTGTTAACCACTTGCTTTAGTCCAGTCGCCGTATTTGCATTTCTGAACAAGAATGGGTATTTTTAACACGCAGTTTTCAGAGCCCCTCCCCCTCCCCCAGCTTCTGTTCATTTTGATGGATTGGCTCTTTAAATTCCAGCTATGGGAGTCAGCAATGAAATCATAATTATCCTTTCCATAATAAGGGACCACACTAATCTCATTTATCCCCCATAATCTGAGCATTAGTGTAAGGGCAATGAGGCTATTATTACAGACGGTTAGTGTGCATCCTTGACCCTTTTGAGCCTCGTCTAGTTTGATATCCCCCAGATAGGATTTACCAGTCCAATTGCCTGATCCAAGTTTATTGTTTCATCAGCTTCTAAGAGCTGACGGCTCTTCCCACGAATCCGTGTTGCAAGAAATTCTTAGCGCTCTTCTTCAGAAGGTCTTCCGGTGACGGGGGCAGCGGGGTGGGCTTGGCCAAGCATCAGCATGTCACCCTGGGAGCAAGCCCTGCCTCCCTGCTTCCCAGAGACCGGAGGCATCCAAAGGACTGGCGAACATGGGAGGATAGGAAGAATTTCGGGGCTTTCTGTGTGCTTCGGCCTGGGGATATTATCTGTTGCTAAACAAAGGCCAAGTCCAGTATTGTGAAACACGAAGGTTTTTTTTTTTTTTTTTTGTAGTTGCAAGGAACATTTTATTAGAGTGGGATAAAATAATAATAGAAATAAAAATAATTTGCTTTATACAATTAACATCATTTAGCTCTTTGTAGGTGCACCTTTCTTCCATGCTGGCTCTTCCCTTGTGTGAAGGATCCCTGCAGACTCTTTCAGGTTCAAGGATTGGCAGAAATCACCATGTCAAAAGGCCTTCTTTAGGCAGACTTTCCCCACCGGCAGGCAGGACGTTAGAGGTGCTTCCTGCTTCCAGTTCAGTTGTGGGGTCTCAGTAAGAGTCAGATCAGAGCCAGTCCTTAGCCCAGTTAAGGAGCCAGGCGAGAAGGAGGGAAAACCAGATAAAAACTGGCACCTGGATATCATGCATTGCAAAGGGCCACAGGCAGGAACATGACAGGCAGGCGTGAAGCTTCTCGCTGGTAACCCAAACATGGACATCTTGCAGCTGAAACGCATAAGAAGTCTCCCTCCCTCCCTCCCTCCCTTCCCCCCCTCTCTCTCCCTCTCTCTCTCTCATTTGAGCCCCTCCTTCCCCCCCCCAATGGGATCGGGAAAGCAGACCCCTTTCTGTCCAGCTAAAATCCTTGAGTGAAGGGATCACCGGATGGATGAGTAGAAGCTGCCTCGGGGTGGATGGGGCGCCAGTCTCCCCAGTTCTCGTGGCTGAGCTGTATCCCCAGAAGAAAAATAGTTACCTTAACCCTGAATTTGCAGAAAGGCCTGTCAGCATCTGCTGGGTTGCACCTGGCAAAAGTTTCACAGAGTCCCGGCCACAAGGCCAGGAGGAGCAGCTTATCCTTGCTGCTTTAAGGTGGTTTCGGAGCAAGTATGGGGGATTTTCCCAGCTTCCGTCCCCCTCCCGCTCATCTAAATACTAGGGAAAACCTCCCCGCCACAGTTCAGGGGGAAACCACTCAGGGCTTCCTTCCACTCAGGCTTTGTCTGAGTTTGTCCTCCGATTCTCCACCTCTTGGGAGATCAACAATCCCACCTCGGCTCACCTGTGGGGCAAACCCCACCCTCGTGTTCAAAATTCTACCTCTTTGGAGGGCTGGTTCATGGAATCCAGGTTCATAAAGTGTCCGAAGCTGAAATGCAGATTTATGCTAGGTCTCATTTATTTTAAATGCCAACCAATCAAACAGGACATTTTTGAAAATAGCACCATGGATGTGCTCCTCTGGGAAAATGAGGGGTGGCCTTTATGAGACACGGGAGGGAATTCTGTCATCAAACACTGTTTAATGGAGTCCTCAGATAATGGAGTTCTTGGCCCTTCGCTCAAAAGCCCATCGTACTATCTTTAATAGGGCTTATTTCCAAATAAAGGCAATAAATCTGCATAGCTTTATTGCCTTTATTTTAAAAGGATTGGGTTTGCACAACTCACAGCCCTCATTCTCTAAATAAACCCAACTGCTTGAGTTTCACCAACATACTGAAGTGCTAAGCAGGCAATCAGACTTAAACCACCTCCTCCTCCTCCTCCTGAGATTAAAATAAGGTGGGCTAGTTTGTGTTCTGCTACCAGAGCCAAAAGATGTGTGTGTGTCTGTCTGTCTGTCTGTCTGTCTGTCTGTGTCTGTGTATGTAAAAGAAGAAACGATCTCCGGAACTAAAAATTATATTTGTTGTACTTACTAAGCTTTTGTCAGCCTCTGCTGACATTGTCAGAATATTAAGCTACCATTACTGAGATCTCTGCCTTTATATATCATTAATCAATTTAGCTCTTGCACGGGTAATAGGCCCTTTGAAATGCCTCCCATCTGTAATTAACTGTTTAGAATAGTTTGTGTGTGTGTGTGTTTATATGGTTTAAATTTATATATATATATATATATATATA